>PVMI01019834.1:1250-18212 GCA_008528875.1 Aulacorthum solani
AAAAAAAAAATTCCAATTATGATTCGTTTTTGAACGACTTTTATTTTAAACTGTGTAGCAATATAGTTTCCATCGAGGTACCACTACGTATTAGTCACTTTCCAATTAATGTAAATACGAAAAATACTTGTTATACTTACTTCTTGAGTATCGCGGGCTGGTTGGAATCAACAGCTGGTGATTACTACTTATTACACCTTATTTCGCGTTGGTAATTGGGACGAGACTTTGAATATTATTATAGGCAACGATCTCAATCGAGTCCATTATATGTGTTATTGGGAGCGGCCTTACAATTACCTATAGTTGAATTTATGTCTAAAAAAAGAAAATATGAGAAAGGTTTAAGGGTGGAAATCAAGCGGAAAAGATACCTTTGTTTACACAATACTAGTGTAATTGCAAAATTACGTTCAGACTTAACATAAAACAACGAAACGTTTAAATTAACCGTACAATCACACAATTGAATAGAGACCAATTTTTTAAATTTCAAAACATATGACAACGGATTTTCAATAAGAAAAAAATGGGCAGATTGATATCGATTTCACAATTTGTAACACCGCGTCACACTGGTGTGAAGTAAAATGGTAAAATAAAAAAAATAATATGCTTAAAAAATCATTTTTATATACTAATATGTATATACTTGTGTGACAATGACATAAATATGATACCGAACGGAAGCCAAAGTCACTAAAATAATTATCAATATGAGATTTAACGCATACATTTATTGAGTTTACTCGTATACGGAGTCGTCCATTTAACGCATAAGACACTCGTCTTTTCAAAAAAAGATATCAGTTTTGTTAAAGTCATCACGAAATAACATTTTTGGAAAAAATATGTACTTTAGAGGAGTATTGTGCCAACATTTTGTGGAGTAGCACTGTACTAATTTACTACACTAGTCTAAAATTTAAATACTTTAGATATGACTCATTATATACTCATCCGAAATTTGATTTTTATATATCGAAAAATTCCAAAATATACATTCTACTCAGAAATAATTAATTAAAAATGTACGATTTTTTTTTCAAATGTTGTTACGATTCCATATTATGTAAAAGTGTATTTTCAAAAACACATTTTATAGATTAATTCATTAATGAGTAAAACATTGACTGATTAATTCATTTTTAGCATTTATAATAACACTTTTCTAAACAATAATATTGTTTATCAATCATTTATTTAAAAGGGGATTAAGACAACAGCAATATGCAAGTTCTTTGAAAAAAAAATCAAAACACTTAAATCCATAAATGTACAGCTCAGGTTTTTAGTACTAAAGTGATATATTCCGCAATATGTTTAGTAGATTATATTGCTATACTGGTTGTTCGAATGTGTTAGAAACATTTTTTATTGTATAACTCCGTTTTATTATTATCAACGACTTGATCGGCGAAGAAACTGTCAACATTAATTTTTAGTATCCATAGCGGGTTTGACGTTGTTTTGAAATCGTAAATATTAGTTTATGACATGAAACTTTTTTCTGAGTTTCACTATCGCATTGTTTTAATTTAATATTTATGACAGATAAATTACATTTTATTACCATAGTTGTTGTATTATTATTCATGGACCACGATCGAGGTTACTATTATCAATCCACATTATAGTATAATTTCAGCAATGTACAAGGTAATTTCTATCGCCATTGATTTAGCACGGATATAGTCAATTAGTGGACAAATTTCCGGCACGAAATCGTAGGGATTACGGAGCTTACAGGCAGGTGCGTGTTAAAATGCGTGACTTAAAAGTTTTGCAAAGTCTCCTTTATAATATGTATACCCATTTTACCCAGTAGACTTTGGTGGTATTTTCCCAAAAATTATAAGGCGCTAAAATTCGGATTAGGATTGTTATTTGTTCGGGTGTAGGTAGCAGCTGATAGCGATCTGGCGAAAAAATATAAATCTTTTTTTAAATATATATATATTATATTAAACACGATAGAACCGACATTGGTGCGAATAAATCTCGTTTTTCCCAGTCGGGTTTGCGTTTCGTACTATTACGGATAAGTAGGTATATTATTACTGAAATACAAAGTGTAGAACAAATGAAATATAATTGCATTTGTTGCTAAAATAAAAATTTTACCTATATAATATATTAAGACGTTTAAATCTATATATTTTTTATATAATTTATTAAATTCGATATAAGATATTTTTAAAAAANNTTGTATTTAACATTGTATACATTACTAATTATTTTTATTGGTGGTCGGGTTGGTAGGAGGGGGGGTGTTTCAATCTCCATTAAGACATTAAACTCCCGTTTACTCCCTCAATATTATACGCCTCTTTAATACACAGTGTTTTATATTATTTAGTGGCAATGAAATGCTGACCCATTAATTCTAGTACGATTGGTAAGCTTTAAACGTTATTAACTATAAGACTTGAATCCAAATAATTGGTTAACTTACAAAATACTTACTACTCAATAATATAATGTTCTTTGATTTCAATATCATACTAATTATAACTTATGACCCACAATTGTGTAGGTACTTAAGAGAATCTTCGATACTATCATATCTCTTAAATGCTATAGTTATTGCTGTACGGAAATCGATGACATATAATATTTTGTATTTGTTGGAAAAATACACAGCTGACAACTATTGCTTGTTGGTGGTGCTGCAATATTGTATTTGTGCATCGTATAATTATCGAGTATGATTAGTATTGTTGCAATTATCATAATAAAAAATTATACTTAGTTATACTTTATATTTCAGTGATTTCAATTTGTTTATATACACATGATAACAATATATCTCAAGGTTTTATTCAGTCGAAAAATGATTTTTTGAACTAGAGAAACATAATATTTAGGCATGGAATACAAAAATGACGATTATAGTGATGACATCAGAGTGTTGTAAACGTAGAAGGGAAGACCGAAGGGTGAAGAGACGATAGGTTACATTAAATTTCGACCATTTTATTATTCGTTCGATATGGGTACCGCGTGGTATATACCAACGTGTATAACAATTATTCACCGACGTTGCGCTTTTGGCATCGAAAGCTGTGCTCACTGCTACTATGTGTAGATATATATATATATATATATATGTGTGTGTGTTATATAGTCGTAGTAATCCGACAAGACACGAAGCAGCACGTGGTGGTACGACGACGAGAGAACGGAAACGGAAGTGCGGGTAACCGTGTGTAAACCCAACGCAGTGGTCGCGTCCTGGGAAATATAAATGCTTGAGGGGGGCGCGTGTGTACATTGTACAAGGAGTGCAACAGTTAATCGCCGGGTTATCCAAGTATAACCACTGCCAGCAGCTGTACCTTACCCTTGTGTTCTCGTAGTGAACACGCATATTATAATGTGTATATACTTACATATACCTCGGGCTCTTGAATGATACATTCACTTCTCCCCCCTCCCACTCTCTAGACTACCACAATACCTCTCCCTTCCAAAGAATCAACTTTGTGATGGCTGCATACGGTTCGAAAGTTTTAAGCGAAAGCGTGATTTTTGTTTTTTTGGAAAGTGTTGAGTGTACTATAATACATTCGATGAACAGAGGAACTGAATGTTGAATTTTCGTCGAGGATGACGAGAATCGTAATTAGAATTACTGGAAATTTATGTATTTAAGTGAATTATTGATTTTATTACTTAAGGAACAATTTCTTCAAAACTAGACGGTCTCCCTGGAGATTTAAATTTCAATGTCTTGGTGTTTTGAAATGAGAGCAAATCACATCCGTCGACGTCTTGCAAATTGTATACAAAAATTCATAAATATTGAATAATCTTGCGTTTTTATGTTATCCCTTAACAGTAAAGAAACAGCTGAAACCTGAGCAGTGAGCACTATACTTTCACCATTTATCTAAAAAATATACCATATATATTATACTACGAAACTACCATACATAAATATATTATGAAAACAAAGTATTTTGAAGAACAAAAATAAAAAAATGAAAAAATAAATGTTTTTTATTTAAATTATATTTTGCAAATTTTCCGATTTTCAGTGCATATTAATAAGTTATTACACTGAAGTTACTTTTTAACCCAATAACTTTGTAACACTAGTGCAGATGAGCTCCAATCCCATACTCGTTCGAATATCATTATCATAGTGGCTAGTGATGCTTATCCTCTTTTAAATACTTTGGTAAAATAATTGGCCATCTGGGCACTCGCTGCCTGCCACCTAAGGCAATGTCTACATAATGTAGATACGAACAACTCTGTCGTCTGTAAGTCAACCGATTGCAAAGCAAACGAATCAAAAGTTTAGTTGTTCAAAAACATCAAATAAGAATTATATGTGTGATACAAGTGAATATTCCGTATAGAGTTGGTTATCAAATAACTTCTGAACTGTACATGACTCCGTTTTAGTAATCACGATGCAATGCACCTATGCATTTTTGGTTGATTTCTGTGTAATTTACAATAAGTAGCCTGCAAACGTCGTGTTTCTATTTTTATTTTTATTTTTGTTTAATTCGAATGGAAACTTTATCACTGTTATGCTTCAATGTTAAAACAGAAATTAAAATGTTTTACAACTTTCAGTTTGAATTTTAATTATCCAAGGCCTGAAAGTACGACAAGATAACAGATCAAATACGCCACAACTCTACACATATTAATTTATGAGTCAATAAGTTTCTTCCTAAGATTCTATTAGCACATTTCATAAATTTTGAAATAAAATAAAACTTACGTACCAGCTCGGTGTAGTTTTGCGTTAATGTCTGCTGAATGAAATGTATGTAACGTGTAGATAGAAATGATTTTAGTTTAGTTCGTTTCATTTAATTTTGGCCTGCTAAAAATGAACATACATATTCACATTTTTTTGCCAATACGTGTAAATGAAAAAATAATTTATATTTCATATTTATCAAAGTAAACTGTATTGAAAAATTTCAATATAACAATGTCTGCAATAAAAAAATATAGTTACTAAATACTACACCAGTACCTATTCAAATATGAATGCCTAAGGACTAAAAAATATTCATCGCAACTGGTGTAATTTTAATTTTGTTGTTTTATTATCATTGAGTATTTTTTAACAATATAAACAATTATTGTTTTTAAACTAAAAACATCGTGTGTACTGTGCAGGTAATTAAATTCCTTGATCCGAATTCAATTTATTTCCAAATAATAATTGTCTACTGAGATTATGTGTGTTTAATTAATAATTACATTAATATGTTATAATATGTATAATTACATAGTACTGTGACCTGGACTGTGTGCAATGCACACTGTGCATACTATATAATGCTTATAATAATATTTAATAGCATTTGAAATGTTTGTTTTAATTCCGAGTTTTTATTGTTAAAATAACGAAAACCACAGAGACACCAGAGGGAATAATAAAATGTAAGTATATTATATGATATTAGCATTAAAATACAAGAAGGACAGTAAAATAATAATCCTAACGAAGAAAAACCGAGATAATTAAGTGTGTGTTATTACCTACTATTAATTAACATCGTTATTTTAAACCCATCTTAACCAAAATATTATTCAATCAAAACCTTTTATAGTAATTGTATTGTATTTTATTCGCTTCATCATACATTTAAATGAACATATAAACGTTTTATCTCGTTTTTAAATTTACAATCAATTAAACAATTTATGACATGGTTTTATTATATTCTAAGCAATAATAGATCAATTATGGTTTATCTTTTAATTATGTGTACATGATTTAAATCGTACTAATATTTGATGCGTTAGCACCTGATTAAAATAGTCAAGTCATACATGATATTTTGAACGACTTCACATATATTGATTGTATTTTGACATTGCTGGCATGCAATTTGAAATATATGAGTTGGAATAGCAATCGAGTTTTGTATGAAATTTAAGTACTAAATACAATTTATATCATCACTGATGATTCATTAGTTATAATACTGTGTATTGATTATATTATTTTGAAGAAAGTTGAAACAAACAAAAATTAATTAATTACAATACTCAGTTATTAAATGAGAAGTATATTTATTAAATTAAAATTAAATATAGTTGCGAAACAAAAATTAAAAAAAATATATTATTAATGGACGAGATAAGAAGAAAAACTTAACTAGTTTGAAGGACAAAAATTAATTTGCCTAAAATATAAGTTTATAAGATTTCAAGTATTTTTAAATTAAATTTCATGATATATTAATTCGATTTCAACACACTGAATAAACAGTTTAATGAAATTACTTTGTATAGTTTTAACTATATTTAAAATGTTCAGCGGAATTATTTTTTAACAATTTATTTAATTTATTTATTAAACATTTTTTTATACTAAGTTCTGAGCATGGTTAAAATATAAATAAATAAATAAATAAATAAAAATAATGCCATTTTAAATTGTTTGAATTTAATTTAAACCATTTTTTGTTGGTCTTAATTTTAGTTATTTTGTACTTGTATATTAAATTATGTATTTTAAAGTATTTTTTAGTTTTACTTAAGAAAAAATATTTAAATTTTAGTTGAATTAATATTTATCAAAATAATTAAATACTATCATGAGAAAAAATAGTTCAAAAGTATTTATCAAAATAAGTTGCTTTTACTAATTTGTAATAAGGCCAAAAACTATAAGATAAAATCTCTTGTCAGTTTTTGGACAAACTGGGTTGAATTTAAAGACATTGTGCGCCTTAAGGTGGAATTTGACACCTCGTATCCTACATACTATTGTTATCTTAAATTCCTTCCAAATACTTTTACCTGATAAATTAACTAAAATAAATTCAATATTTCAACTTCAAAATTGTGTTCAACTACTTTAATTTTTAAACAAATACATATTAACAAAATGAATTGATTTTTAATTATTTTGTTTCATCAGTTAGATAATAATAATCTAGAAAAAAAACGCGATTTGGTTTCTCCGAGTATATTAAGTATATAGTAATATCGTGACTAAATGACATCCATGTTGCTTTAAATTAAATTAAAAACTAATTAGATTTTTTAGTGTATGTTAAAATATTATAATATGTACAAAAAAAATATATAACATACATTTTACCTACATGATTATAGCATAGTAAACTATTTTTTAGTGGAATTTATTATAATTATAATATGATTAGTCAAAATGTATATCCCGTTATTATGTCATTAAAATTATTTTTTGTTCCCAGTTATACTTAATTAAAGTGGGTGCACAGAATCGTGTATAAGGTACAATTCAATTCAAGTTCATACGCCTAAAGGTATGCTTCTAATTTTATATCGTTATTAGCTTACATTCGTGTATTATCTTAATTTTTGATAAATTAATATTAAACAATAGCAATGTGAAAATGTTACTAGAAAGTTCAATAGGTACATTTCAAATTCTATATCTACTTATTTGTTTTTTATAGAAACTCAATTTATGAGAATGCAAAGAACTTAATCCGCTGTATTGTGATAGAAGAAAAATTAAGTTTTAAGACTCGAGATAAAGAACTATAATGGTAAGTCTTAAAAAGAAATTTAATTGTTGCCCTAAATTGCATAACTATTATTCTCACTTTATTATGAATTCAACTTATATACAATAAAAAAAAAGAATTTACAGAAAAAACCCATTATTTATATATATATATACATATATACTTTTGTATTAGAGAGAGAGAAAAACGGAAAAATGGAAACAAGGTTAACAATTCCAAAGTAATGCTACAATAGTGTTTAAATTTGTTAGTAAAACCACTATGTATTGATAATTTATTATTCTACTTCATTTGTAGTTGTACGTCACATATCCATAAAAAAAATGAGACAGTTTAAATATTATGCTCCGTACAATAACTTGAATATTAATAAATACTCAGACAAGTTTCTCCTGGAAAAAAATAGACCACTTTAATGTATTCGAAGTGTTTTTAATATTGCTAGAAATCAAATACGTTCGAGTAGATATGTATTGTATATATATAGGTACTACATTGAAATCGTAATTGTTTACATTTGTAAATTACTATGGTATAACATAATATTATTATTATTTGAAATGTAAATTTATTATTTAACTATTTTTTCCAATTAAAAAATATAAAGTCAATAATTGTAGTTTCTATGGATGTTTTTTTAATCAGAATCACTGACAAATTTCTTTAAAAAAATAACAATATATATATATATATATATTATATATATAATACTATCTAGTGGACATAATATTGTTCATCATAATAATATATTGGATACTTATCGTGTAACGAATGGCTTCAGCCAAATGTTAAAATGTGTACATGACTGCCACTGTAATAAATCATGTGTTCAAAAGTTGTAAACTGTAAACATGATAGGCGTTATCTGAAATACGTGTTCAAATTTTATTTTTATATTGAACATCAAATCATTGAACTGATGAATCAGAATATTGATCGGTCGTGGTTTTTTAAGGTTATAAGATTGCTTTTTTTTAAAAAAAGAAAGTGATAAAATCACTCACAAATGTTATAGTTTTTTATATGCTGGAATGCAATGAAACGTTATTTCTTGACGTGTAAACTACACTATATGTATCCGATATAAGTATAATATTTTAGTCTCTCATTCATTTTGATACCTTATGGTCCTTGTGTTAAACGTATAGTCGTGTTTACTTTGTGTTTGTCATCCGAACCATACAATATTATATTTACTGTGAATTTATATTCACTGAAACTCATGTTATATAACACATGAGAATTTCAAATATGAATTAAATATAATATTAAACACAATATTGTGAATTCGCTTAAACACAATTTTAGGTTAAAAATAGTTAACTATATATTTTTTTTTTTAAATACTCAGTATAATTAATAGAACCTAACCAATAGCGATTTGAGTCATTTGATAACATTGATACCTATTAGAATAAAAATAATGTATAATAGGTTAGTAACATAACATAGTATTATGTAACCACACGTATGAGTATCGTACAGTACGTAAAAATGTTTTTGTGGTTTTATTTCAGCTAGTATTTTATTGCATTTTGATTAAATATTATTTATTTCAAAATTAAAACATAGCTACAGTAAAACTACAATTTCAAAATAACAAACTATAGATAAAAATATCATAAAAACAAAAATATGTGCGACTTCAGACTGTATTTTTTTCTTTTATATTTATTTCTAACAATCTAATCTAAGGCTATAATTTATCATATTTTGTTTACGTCACTGCAATTTGTATTAAAATTAAATAATAAAACATTGTAAGTGTAATTATAAATCAGACCATAAAAAATTTAAGAATAACCTACATAATATGAACACGGCGCAATGTATATGCAAAATAGCATCAGTTATGGGAGCGTTTTGATAGGAAGTCGTATAATACATAAATCTGTTAGTCTCAAAATACTATGGATGTAAAGAAACTATTCGTTATAATTTTGAATTAGGCATATCAATATTTTCAAAAAAATCGTACAGTAAATGATTTACAGTAAAAACGGGTGGTTTGAAAAACAGAAGTTTGTATTGCCACAAATACTCCCTAAGTAGATCAAAAATCTAAAGAATTTGAAAATATGGTCATTAAGTATGGGCATATTTAAAAAAATCCCAAAAATCAGAAGTCAAATAAATAAATTTTTAAATGGAACAATGGAGTTGAGCATCTTCATCGGATCGATCTATATAAAATATTGCAGCAACAGAGATTTCACTAATTTTATAATCTCTGTTTAAAACGTACTCCATATATATTAATTATTAGGTCGACAATCAATATAGCCGGTACGTTCAGACACATAAGATACGTGATGCGTGTAAAATTTGTTCGTATCTCGCCATTGATCGTGTCATTATAATACATGTGCCTCGTATATGCGTTTATATGGTGAAAATAAACTCCATCACGCCCGCACGTCAAACAGCGCCTCGACGATCTGCCACCGACAACACATGGTAATAAATCAATGCTAAAACGTATATAGCTATGAGTGTGTGTGTGTGTCTTTGTGGCAAATACCTACATAATATACAACAATAACATGTGTCGTGTACGACAGTGCGACTTGGGCAACCGCGGTCGCGAATCGATAAACTGGCGAACGGTCCGACTTTTCGACTTCGAATGTCCGACGGTCGTCGGTTACAAGTGCAGGTCGGAGAAGATTTACGACCGACGACTCGCTCACAGGTACGCCGAAATCCAATTTGATCGACACCTCTCTTTCCCGACGGACAAAATGATAATAATTTTCCGGCAAATGATAGTTAGGTATCGCGATGTATTTCGACCTGCCCGCGTGACGGACGACAGTATTAGGTCAAAGGTCAAACTAAAATGTGTTTGCATAATGATATTATTATTATTGAGTATAGTGTAATATAAAATACATAACAAACTAATAAATTCTAAATTGTAATAATACTAGAGTTAATAAACCAAGAACAAAAACTTTTTAAAGGACATTGGCCCCATACGATGACTGCATTAACTGAGCTATTTAATATTCAAGTTCAAATTTGACCCAATAGTACTTACAACCCCCTTTTATGGAACAATGTATGTGTGTGTGTGTGTGCACCTAATAATAATAATTATTTACTGTCGTCTTTTTTGATCATAAAAGTACGATCTTTTCATCACATGGAATAATGTATGGACAAGTATAATATGTGAATTCGTCTAAAAAAATAATAAAACATGTCTACAATAACGGACGTTTTGATTTTTGACGACCCTGTTGATTTTTTTTTGAATTTTTATCAGCTTCTATACAGTAAGAATAATATGTTGGCTCTACAATTTATTATGTAATGTTCCCACGGCCATATAAATATAGGTTTCACTAAGATAATGTACATCAGTGGTTCTCAAACTGTGAGGCTACGTGACAGTAATTTATAGAGGCTCCGTGAACATAATATTATAATACCTGTGTTAAATTAAAACCAAATATTATTTCGTTTATCATGTTTATTTTATTGATAATAACCCTTATATTTTGTTTTGCAATCAAAAACTATATTAGATGCGAGTTGATTGGAGGTTATACATTGCATTATTTCATAGTTTTTGGTTAGGTATATTATAAATACTATCAAGAAACGATTATAATTAATAAACAAATCATTCGTGTATACGAATTATGCATATCTTGTGAGCATGTAAATATTATACGAGCATTAATTGTCAAGGCTCTCGAAAATATTGAGAACCGCTGGGGTGAAAATCATTGCTGGTCTTTATAATCTGTGCGAAAACCGACGACGAACCGAATCGTACCCGAAAAAACTTACTATGTAGAGCAGCAGGCTCGCCACTCGACAAAACCTCCACCGCGCGTGCCGTCGAAGTAAGTGCGCTCCGGTGCGCCCGCCGTTCCAGTGGGGTTTCCGCATTCTGGGGGGAGGAGGTGAACCACCGTAAGTCGAGGACTATCGCACTATCCGGCGGTAAAAGGTCGAGCCTGCGACAAGGGTCAGTTGGCTGCGGAAGCGCGTCCGGGCGTAAATGCCGCTCAAAACGGACGGACGGCGTTGGTTAACCCTAACCGACCCGACTTAACCCGTCGGTGAGGTCTATAATAATATATCGTGACGTGGTGCAGCCTCCGCCATGTGCTCGGATTAAGGGGTTGGGGGGTGGTAGGTCCCTAGGGCCCGCGGGGATTTGATATATAGGGCCCAATTCTGTCGTCAACCTATTATTATATTATTATCTATAATAGTGGTCGTTTATATAAGAAAAAAACACCATACCATTAATACCATTAACCCGATTGTTAACTAATAATAATATTACTATAGTTTGGATTATTTTAAAAGTCCGACAAAATTTACTTTATAAGAGAACATCAGATCCGATTATTATTGTGTTGTCTCCGTCTTACAAACGGACAACATGCCAAATTGTAAGTTCACAATAATCCATATTCTACTCGGTTACTTTTAAAATTAGAGTAAATTTACTTCGTATAAGATTTAAACGTTAGATTTTTTATCTAGGGCATCTTGGTGAGTTTTTGTGATATTTTAATTACGAAGCAAATAATTATGAGCGCATTTTAAAACTGTAATTTATTTGTGAAATAGAACGNNAACGCGTCTACTTATAATTTAACTAATTATTTTACGTACAGCTATTTATTTTGTGTAACGTTTCAGTATTTCACTTTGAATGCCACTGACCGTAATAATAGTATAGCAATTATAAAGTTGCACGTACAAGTCTTGTGGATATTAACTTCAATTATGTTACACGAAGTTTAAACCTTCGATAAGAACAGAAACGTGTATTTTTTACCCATCAGTAGATTAGGGCGCTCACGATCAGGTACTTATTATTCACTGGGACTCGAAGTGGACTTAATTTAGGCTTACCTTAATCATACATTTTTTTACTCAAAGTCCAAGTCTAAAATGTGGTCTTAATTTTATCCGGCCGTACAACCAGTCGACGTACAATATGCTACCTGTAAGTTTGTACGGTAAACGACCGCCTGCAGTTAACTTTCAAAATGTTTTAAATTCTAATACACTTTTTTTCCCTCTCTCTTTTTCTCTATTATTAAGATTGCCTATCCACTTACAAATAGCTATTGCAGACGTCCCGAGCTCACGACGGTCGGTGTAACACTAGAGCGTGTATTGTACCCATATAAATGCGTCGTTCTTAGATTGTTATTCGATCAAATATGTTATATTATATTTAATTCACTCTTCAACCAAACTTTTGATTATTTAGAAATTCAATAAGATATTATGATATTATACAAATGAAATTACGTGAACCACTATCGTGATAATAATACAATGTCGTCATATACTCATATCTTCAGCTTCTTTCACATTGTAAATTATTCAAAACATGCGTTTTACAGTATAGGTATAAGAAAAATATAATTTCGTTCTAAACAATAGTATGCGTATTGCGTACCTAATATACTAGAACTCTTGATATGTCATGAAAAGTATCTATAAAATAATATTTTCATTAGAAAACGGAAATAGTGAAATGTATAGCTGACAATAACATGTACATTGTACCTACCTACATTTTTTTTCAAACAAAACACTTCATTTATTTTTATAAGAATAAAATCATGAAATATAATATTATAATTTCATAATTTATAAATTTAAGTCACGTTCACCAGTGTTTACTTTCAGATTTTTTTTAAGTTAAAAATAATCACAATAAAGAACATAAATCCCCCTTAAAACTTCTGCATTTTAATAGATCAAACACATATATCCATCATAAGCCATTGCATTTGTATATATCAGGTTAATCGGTGTCCTACAAAGAGTAAAGCATTTATTATTAAGTACTTATAGTGAATAATAAAATGTACCAAAAAGGAATTCGGTTTTAAAGCTAAGCATATTACTTATGTATAACATTGGAAAGATTTCCTTCAAGATTTATTAGTGGATTTATACGAATATGTTAAGTTTAGTTTTTTAAAACCCCTAGGCAGTGTGTTACGTTGAATATTGATGGAGTTAATCAGTGTAACGTAGGATATTCTGATTGAATAAAAATTGAAAACAAAAACCTTGACCATTGATAGGTGTATAAAAATATCTATAAATAAAAAAAGGTCACAATCAATCTGATGAGAAAATCTAATTTCGCGTTACTATCGCGAGATCCCATGGGTGCCATCTTGTGTCGCGCCCATTGAACATACACCGAGATTTATTGAGATTTATGTGCATATACATTTTGTTTCAGATTTATATGTATCTGGTTCGATTCGTTTTTCTACTATTTGTTATTGATTCGCCACTATCGTCGCCTCGGGACATAATGACTATGAACTTGTTACATCTGGTAACTGGATCGTGAAATTGAAAGAAAAAAGAAACAATATGAGCAGTGAAAAAACAACGAATCTTATTATATACCTGGTAATAATATTATAATCGCATAACAGCAAGAAAAACATAATAATATTATGTTGTCTTACTGCTTAGTATAAACTACGTCATATTATTGAATGAAATTATAATTCAAATAACAGTTTAGTACAGGGTTACAATATATCATATACCAGGAAAATTTTATGTATTACAGGAATCACTAATTTTCTGGGAAAACATTTGATTGGAATTATATCTGAAAGAGGAACAATATTTCTAAAGGATTTGGAAATGATATTATACAGGAATAGGTATTAATAACAGTAAATACGGTAATAATAGTAATATCTTGAACTAATATTTACTGGAGGGTACAAAGTAAAATGATATAAAAGGACGTTTCAGGAATCATATCTGTCAGGAATAATATTAATTAGAATATTATTACTCAGGTACCTAATAAACGGAATTTGTATTAAACACAAATATTAATTAACGGATTGGTGTTGATCGGGTCAATATTATACAAGAATGTATTTTCGAGACTGATATTAAAAAATAGGAATATTTAACTATCGAAAAATAAAATTCCACAACAAAAACTAATTAAAAATAAATTAAAATTAAAAAAATAGTAAAAAGTTTAAAAATATTCCTGTTTACAAGTTCCTGATTTATAAAGCCTTCCTTATGAAAATATTAATGTGTTCTACGCTCCCCGTTATTCCGTACACAAATAATACATAAATTACACTGCAAGCCATCAATTTTTTGCTTTGTGTGTTAACTATAGTATCTCCTATTTCGTTTTTTATTTATGGATTTAATTACGTTGTATCGAATTATTCTAAATTCGACAAAAATGTATCATTGACAACGAAATATTAAATTTCCATTCAATTTACCGGAGACAATTTACCCCATGATAAAGTGACAACCGACCCAGAAGCGGGGTCATAGGTTTTCCCAAATACCTTTTTTATTTATTTAAAAAAAAGATGTTCTGACTTAAAACCAGTGTTTGGTGTTTTTTTTTTGTCAATATGTTCTCGAGCATGAGTTTGAAATAATATGAAAAACAGAACTCGAAAAAAAACGGCTTTCTTTAAAAACAAAAAAAAAAGAACTACAATAACTAGTGCCGGTCTCCACTATACCTTATATCGTCAGTCAAATCATCTTTACCTGTGAAAGTATTTACTATAGGTGACGCAAGTTGCTCTATATATTGTGAAACGTCTGAAGTAATATAATAAATAGACGCGATTTCGTTGCATACTTCAGACCTGTTATCTGGGTAGGATTTGTAGGGTAAGAAATTGGAGGTGGGCCGCGGGACAGGACAATGTTGCAAAGCTTTAGAACGGTGCCGGAGAACAACAGTGTTCAGTAGAAAGATTGGGATATGTCAAGTATTATATTGTCGTGCAGTAGTTTCTTTTCCTGACTTGATGAGATTAGACTTACGGGTGGTGGGTTTGATATATGATATAGAATGTCTCTCTCGGAAGCCAAATTGATTGTCTGCTAGTATAGTTTTATTTTATTTTATGTTTTATCTTTTGTGACTGAATTCATACGTTTTAGGAGTTTGGAACGACTTTTCATAATAATTGGTTTCCAATACTATACGAAAATAATATACATTTGTACTCCAATATACGAAAATGTTTTTTGCAAAAAGATTCGATAGGAGCGGTAGGTATCCACCGGGAAACGAATATGCGCAGAGAAAATATTCAAACGAAAGTGCAATAATTTCAAGGAAATAATAATTGTTTAAAATATAATTCTATTTAGGAATGACAAAGCAAAAGAGTTACATAATAATAATAATAAAAAAAATAGTATTTTTACGGGATAATATTTTTTGTAATACTATTTTGCTATACAGTTTATACTCGGGAAAGTGTAATACAGTAAAATGATAACTCTGGTGTTATTAGAACGGACATTGTTTCGGCGTTTGTTGAAATTTACACAAAACAACTTAGCAGTCAATTTTTTGAGTTATCTAATAACATATATAGACTATAATCAATGAAATCTTTATATTAACGTTTAAAAAATAAACGAAAACAAAATGACCGAATTTGTCGATTCACTGTCATTCTGTGTTATGCATTGATATTAAACAGCCAAGTTTAATATCCATAGGTAATCAATGGACATAAATATCCAAATTATCAATTATATGTAACAACTAACATTTGAGATTTATCTTGAATCGTGGTAACAATCGATCAGTAGCTTATACAATATTATTATCATCAATTATGTGAATTAAAATAAATACTACAAGTATTGGCATCTGTATAATGTATAAAACAAAAATATTAGAAGAATATGTTGGTATTTGTATTAGATATAGTCCCCATTTTTACGACCCCGTGATTTTATTTCCCGTTGAAAATTGTCTTTACGGATACTGTTATCGTTTAAAAAATTCCAAGTGAATACTTGTCTGTTTTTTTCTACATTTAAACACTTCAATTAATATAATTTCAGTTTAGTATAATAGACAATAGATCATTATATATAGTACCTATTTCGTAATATGATTATTACCTCATACAGTCTTGAGTAATATTTACTTAATTTATACCATTCCTGAAAAATACGGTTCTGGATGATAACTATTTTATTGTTTTGTATTTTCGAGAAATAATACTGTTTCGAAAACTATTTTTCCGAGAATATAATATTATCCAATGACAAAAACAATCCTACATTATTTCATTATCTCGAAGTACCATTTCATACGAATTACAATTCTAGATTTTTTTTCACCGTAAATATTTCCCCGAATTATGCCTTCCACATTAATACTGTATGGATCGATCATAAACTATACATAATAAACATCAATGATATAACTTTATGAAAACTGTAGAGACCTTATATTTCCGAACATACTTAGTATGACCACCCCGACAAAAAAAGTATTATTTCAAAAATATTAAGAATTTTTTTTTAATTTGGTATTACTGCTTTTTCTGGATTTTCAGCGAAGCTGCAATAGCAGGCTGCTTGTAGAGTAAATTAGCCAAAGACGTTCTATACAATAAGATGCAGTAAGTTGCTACCCGCGTCTTCG
>PVMI01019842.1:5090-16542 GCA_008528875.1 Aulacorthum solani
CTCGCAACAGTTGTACCACAGTTAAACTAATATTTGCAGTATAGATGTTACTATGATATTGCCTGGGTATGTAAAGGCATATATAAGCTGTACATGTCTATTTCACTTTGTAATTTTTAATTGTAAATGTGTTTTGATATTTTGCATAATATATGCATATAATTTCTGTACACGCTTATCTAATTATACGTGTATAGTACGTATACAGAGTGATACTTTAAATGTGATTCTCAAACTACTTGATATTTAAAAATCTAAATCCGTCGAAGGATTGGCTGTACAAGATTACGCATTGGTATAATCATAGAATAGATTAAATTTCATCTATTTATTTGTGATATCATCGTCAAAGTTGTTGAATATTCCCAAAAGTCGACAATATTAGTTTTACATTTTTACCATATATTTACTATATTTTATTTCATTCCTACTTCAAGAGTGAATAGTTTTAACCTTTTGCTCAACAGTCAACACACAACTGATCGTAATCAGAGCATGGATTTTTATGCACTAAAAAGTATCAAAATATGCAGTAAAAGTCGTGATATTATTTAACTAGTACGGTACTCGGAGTACATATGCAACAAAAAAAAAGTGCACAATTAAATCGTTTACTTATTAATCAGACACGACTTAAGACTTAAAAATGTATTAATGTTAAACAAATATTTTTTTAGTCAGCCGAAAACGATAAGTTTGACGTAAGCAACTACATTTTAATAGAATTTTCTAAGAAACGGAATATTAGTTTAGTTGCATTTCGATGTAGTGTAAATACCAAATGTTGTTAAAATATTCAAAAATATAAATAGGGGAAGAATATGCAATCACTTACAAATTCACAGTCCATAACGACAATGAAAATATAGTAGGCACATATACCTAGTATGTGGATATTATAATAATTTTGCCCTTATTCTAATTTATTCATTCAAATGGAGACTGTATAATATTTCCAGGAGACATTATTGCTTTGTCGTTTCGTGCGCGAAAACAACCACCCTGTACCTACCTAATAATATGTTTATGAATTATAGTATTATTGTTATAGCCGCATGTGTAGATATATATATATATATATACAGTAATGTTTTGCAGCTGCGCTAACTCATTATTATATCGGTAAGAAAAAAATAATTGTGGTACAATAATTATTTCGCTTAAAAATCCGCCCAGCAGTCCACATTTAGAAATGTTGACCTGCTGCTGTTGTCGGTACAGCAAAGGATCAAGGTCAGTTTGGGCGTGCCAAGCACGAGCATAATACATACTTGCCCCCGTAACCGGATTTTCGTATTTTACTTCTAATACACCAAGCAATGCAACAATATATAATGTAAAACGGACGATTGGTGTGTGTGTGTGTGACCTTATGTCATTCCTAGACGATATAATATGCGGAATAGTTGCATCATAAGTGCAACGGTGCAGCGCGTATAGATCCCCAATAAATGCTATATGATATTTTTCTAGGTAATGGTAGATATATTATTTATTGCTATATTATTTAGAAGGTGAGAAGGTAAGCTGGATATTCTCACTCTGCAGAGAGCATGGTGGTCCTAGGATTAGTGTAATTCTATTTTAGGACGACGACAACGATGATCAGGATGTAAACCAAACGTCACGTAGGTACACGCTGTGGTGCTGTAACGCGGTTGTTAAATAATAATATTAATATGATCTAGATTACCAACGATTTTACCTTTTACCAGTGGGCTACCCGTCTTTACGAGGGCCTTTATAAATTAATTTTAGTAATATATTCTTATCTTCCTTTATGGCCAAAATCAAAAATATATTGTGCTAAGATCAATTCGTGTATGAATGTACGTACTATAACTATACAACTGAACGCGATACATTTTTACAAGACATCTGCTAGCTACCCGATGAAAATGTTGATGAACTAATTATTGATGATTTGGCAACAAAAGTTTGGCTTATGAATTTGGAGATTTGAGGAAAATACTCTTAAAAGATACCTTGATTATACAAACGCAGAGATAATTTAACTCTAAAAAAATAAAATTTCAAATTTGTTCGTCGACAAAACTTTCCCGACAAATAACTGAACAGCTCAACGACGTCAAAACAATCATGGAATACTAAGTATACGATTAGAAGCAAAGTCTTTCAACTCAGTTAAGCCTGTGCAGAATAATTTTAGTTGGGATAACTCTTCCTTCACTTTTTTTTAGTTTAAAATGTATTTAAAAATATATGTTTAAAATTTTAGATTCTATGTGGAGCGATGAATTTGCCTATATATTTTACAATGACGTGTCTACAATGATATTCATCGATTTAAATTACTTTTTACTTAACAAAAAAGATAGTAAAAACAAGATTATAATTTCATTCTTAGGCTTGGAAAAAATATTTGATTTAATCAGTAAACAATTATTACTAAACAAGTTAAAAGAATTAGGCTTTGATGACAATTCATTAAAATGGTGTACTAGTTATCCAAATAATAGATAACAACTAACCACTATTGAATCTCATTATAGTAATTATTATTGTCATACCAAAGATTATGGAGTCACTCATTAGGTCATATATTGTTTGTAATACATAATGACTCTATATCTTCATCAGTATTAAAAGGAAAATTATTCACGTTCGCTGATGATATAGTACTAGTTAATTTTGGAGATAATTGAGAAAAATTGAAACAAACTGTCGAGATTGATTTAAGGTATATCTATGAATGAATAAAAAATTGTCTATTTGTATACCAATAGGCAATAGTTTCAATTGGTTCACTCATGTCGGATACAACTTAATAGTATATACGTGTACAACTGGTATGACAAATTGCAGTTGTAAACCAATTAAAATGGTATTATCATTAAAATGTTTAGGACCTTAGGAGTGACAATAGATTTTAATCTGAAATGGTCAGAACATATACAAAATGTTGAAAGTAAAACGAGGAACTTAACTGTATTATTCTACAAAACTTGATTTTTTGATTAATCAACTAAGGGTAAGACATATATACTTAGCACTGAGTGATTCAATTCTATATTATATGGAATAACATATTGAGGAGGAGCAAATAGAGCATACATTAATACATTGCATATCACACAAAAAATTATTGTAAAAGTAGTGTACTCCCTATATCATCAAAATACTCATCAGGGGAATTATTATTCAACCATAAAAATATATTATCAGTTTATAAATAATTATACATTAGACAAATTTTAACAAAACCCATAAAAACCACACACTTAATGCTGCAGAAATAATAAACAGAAGAACAGGAAAATACGTTAAACCATCATATACATTATCAACAAGTTCAAGAAACATCCCCAATCACATGGGGAAAACTACTAGTATACTAAATAATTTAAATAACGAAGTAATGAGTCTAATAAAAAATTAATGTTAAAGCCAATCTAATAATACCAATGATATAATTAATGAAAACCAATTAAACTCAATCAGTAAAATAGTTAATGAACTTGATGAGAATGTGTGTATTAATAAAATTATAAAAAGTTAATTTGCTTAAATACACTATCTTATCCATGTGTAACACTGGTTTTAATTTTGTTTCTAAAATATCTATCTGCAATGTTATATTTAATTAATCAGGTTGTATTTTTAATTGTAAAAGTATTTTACTTCAAGAGGTATTATAGTTTCCATGAACTCTATATGAGCTTATAGCTCATATAATAGTATATACGTATATATACATATCAACTATTTTCAATGTAATTTATTGTTATTGATTTGGCTGAAATAAATAAATAATAATAATAATATTTAGGTATATTTAGGCTATTTACAAATTATAGTAATACGTTTATATACCTAGTATCAATTAATAATTTAATTAATGTACACACTTTTTCTAGTAGATAAAATACTAGGATGATTAATTTTCAGGGAGGTTTCTGGTAATTTAATATGTCAGAAGACGAAATTTTCGTTGGAAAATAATATGATAATTTGTTAAAATTTTAATTATTAAAATAGTTGTTCGGTAACCATAGTTTAGAACTAAAATTTAACACATTCCTTACAGTTATCTACTCAATGGACAATGACAAAGTACACTCGACACCTGCTACCTTACTGTACAGCGGAGCGGTTAACTATTTTGTTGTTGGGAAATTTTATTTTGTGCCTATTTTAGTACTTGTAATTTGCGCCACCAATAAGTAGGTGCATTTAAGTGTTTATGTAATCTACTCCAAAACGTATAAACAACAAGTAATTTTAACCTTATCTAATTATTAATTTTGGTAATCTATACAAATGTTGATAAAAACTTTCAATTTTCAGTTATTAGAAGTTACAGAGCTTACATCAGTGATCAGTTAAATATCACATAAAACTTGAATAAATAACATTGACTATTATGAACACGATCAGTTGGTCAATAAATTAAAATGTTCCTGATTTTTATATATTTTATAATTAGGTAGCTGAAATAATACTCATTGTTATACATAAAGTATGTATACAGTTAGGTACAATTATACTTACAATTACAATTAGCTTACATTTTTTTTATTTTACTTTCTATAAGTAATTTTCTTGAAACATATCTATTAAAATTAACTTGATTGATGAATGATTTAAAATACATCTATTATTAATAGGTAAAAAAAATTATATTATTTATTTGAAAGTGGTGCAAATCATAATTTTGATAAAGTACAATTGCGCAGATTACATATTTTTTCCTTTTATTTAGTTTTATGTGACTCAAATTTACAACTTTAATAAGTGGCACAAATAACCAAAATTATTTTTTAGATGTGGCGCAAGTCATATTCAAACTGCGCACAACGTCGAACAAATAAACAACCCAGATCATAAGATACGATTCAAAATTTCAAAACATATTTTATTATACCTACACGTTATTCTTTTTATTACATGTATAGGTAAATACGTGTGACGTGTTCACGAGATATTCGTTCGAAAGTGAAATGATTTAGCCGTATAAAACACTTGGATATGGGCCATTGACGCTGCTATATGGATAGCTATGTAGCTCAGTGACTATTAGTAATGATTAATATATGAATCAATCAATAACATTATGGTTATGATTTGCAACAAGTACCTACGGATTTTTAATTATCGGTTTACCGATCGATACCGATCGACATTTTACAATAATTCCACACGCCTCTCTCCCTATAGTACGTGGCTGTACTTTATTATACCTATACGTTTGCTTATATGTATGGTTTCATAACGATTTGTTTTTCAGTCTTGAAGTGTTGTTATGACTTAAATAATCGTGTGTTATGTAAGTTCGCATTAGGTATATGAAATTATATTATTATTCTGAATTTAACATTGAAAATAATTAGATTTTGTGTCATACATACATCATATAATATACATATACTGCTCAGTGCCCAGTGGCCGGTGAGTATCCATACCTACGACCACGCGTATATATGAGTATAAATGCATAATAGCATTATAATATATTATTATGTTTGTATTATACAGGGTGTGATTCACTGCAAACATACTCAAGCCCATCACATTTTTCTTTTGACGATGCACATTTTATTCAAATTCTGAGTGATAATTGGAATTTTAATTAATGTACAATTTAATAGGTACTTAGATCTTATACTATTTAAGGAGTGTTCTCCAGTGGCGATACAGACATTTAATTTTTTTGATGACAACTTTTTTATTGTAATTTATTTAGCAAATAATTTTGTTTAAAAATGTTGATGCATCTAAATCGAAATTTGAACAAGTAGTTTCTGAGTTATTTAAACGTTATTTTCACTAGAGATACTAGTCCTCAAA
Source organism: Aulacorthum solani (assembly GCA_008528875.1). Lineage (NCBI taxonomy): Eukaryota > Metazoa > Arthropoda > Insecta > Hemiptera > Aphididae > Aulacorthum > Aulacorthum solani. The sequence goes on from PVMI01019842.1 coordinate 10,899, forward strand.
AATGGTTTCACACAAATTTAAAGTAGATAACATCTTTTCAAGATCATTTGATCTAGTGAGTACTACTTACTGTACTCAGATAATTTTTACAAATTATAAAACGATAATATTATATTTGAATTGATTACTACAATAGAGCCCCTAAATCGTAAAGATATCATCGAATATTATCCTTAGTACATAATGTTTGATAAATCTGAAACCACTCATTCGAATTTCAATTAATTTGCATAGAAGTTTCCCAAAAAAACATCTACTAAATAATGTATGATAAAAAAGGTTGTTATATCATTTGAAAAACAAAAGTTTATACCACAAGGCATCCCCTCAAATAGCATAAAAATCTAAGTAATTGAATATATGGTTTTTTAGTATATGTAGGTAGTTTGAAATTCTATAATCCAGAATTTGAATAGATGCATTATCTGAGTATAAAATGCTGGCGAGTACGCTTGCAGGTGAATACCATTCTGTATATAATTATACTACATTGATGTGTACGTGTTTTTGTTTTAATTGCGACTATATAAAAATATATAAACGTGCTTCGAACATAAGATCTATATTAAGGTACATCATATTATTGTACCATAGAGATATTTTAGAATGTGAAATGTATTTAATTGTTCGCGATCCAACAATCTTCAAAATATGCAATATTTTTGTACTTGCGGTAAACAACTAGTTTTAATTCAAACCATAAATATAACAAGAAACCGATATGGTGATATGAATTATAATATTGTAATGTATAGTAATGAGTGCCTACATGGAAAACTTGTATATAAATCAAGAGGATACCACATCCGCATGTGTTGTCTCCTTCTTACAAATATACAATGTGGCAAATTCATGTTCAGCAGTTCCAATTTTGTGACTTAAGTACTTGACTTACTATCAAACTACAAGTTAAGGACATCGTCTATTTCACGATATTTTAATTTAGCGAGTTATGGGAATTTTGAAATTGTCATATTTAGCATACTGATATAACTAGCTTAAAAATTAAAATATCAGTAAAATAATTATGTTCTTGACTTTAATAATTAGACAATACGTTAAATCAATCTATTATTATGTTTACCTACTAACTACTACTCAAAATCAGATATGTTGGACAAAAATTGACCGCGTTGTAGGTCTACAAGACGTAACAGATGTAAAAGATGCTGGTGTAACGTTATCTAAAACGAGTATTTAGTAATAACACACTACTTTGAACAGACGTAATTTTTTTTATGGTTTTCACATACATTTTAAAGTTTATCCCATAAATTGTTTTTGATAAAATATTTGTTATTGGCAACAATTTATTCGTTACATTATATGTGTCTATATAATATGGTAGGTATCTTAAAACCAGTGAATAACAATATTAAGTACCTAATTATCACTTATCACTCATCAGCTTATCTATATACCTGCTATTATCTACAATATATTATAAACACGATGGTTTTAATTAGTATATCGTGATTAGAAGGTATCATATTATACCTAATATTTTCATCATTAATATTTAGTATATTATATAATTTAAAATTTAATTAAAAAGTCAATCGATATAATATTTTAATGTATGCGGTTGTATAAGCATACCTATTATTGTAATCTCAGATTAAAAAACATGTTATATGTATTTTTAACTACTTATGTTTTGAACATTATATCATAATTTATCGATCCATGTATAAATAATATTCTTTACTTACAGTTAAACATTTTTAATCGTAAGATGTTGATTTGAATATATAATATCTCACCTTATAAAGCACCGAGACAGATAAAATATCTTAAAAGATTAAAAACAAAACTATAACGCAACGTCAATTAAAAATAATATTTTATTATAAATAGAAGATTATAGATAACAATCAAGTTTGTTCGTGTAACGTTAGGTTTGTAATTAAGAAATTTATAATAAATTACAGCTTAAGCATTTATAATAATGTTGGAAACTTAAAAAGTCTATAATCCGGAATATTTACAATTTATGTAAAAGAAACCATTCAACTTTAATTCATTTTTAATTGAAATCGTGTGTTTTAATCAAAGCGAAATAATTGCAGTTTATTATGTTGTTAATGATCTTGAATAAATGTTCAACAATATATTTTGCTTCTTTTGACATAAACAAAATAATCGATAATATCGTCTAAGAAAAATTAATAATAATTGTTTACCTATATTTATTGAATCTCAAGTACGAAATACCCTGCAGCAGGCTTTTGAACCCATAATTACACGACGTCATTAATTATAAGTTTTATTGATTTATTGTTAGCGGGTTGGAAATAATGCTCTGGACCCAAATGTGAAAGTTTAATATAAGGTCCTTGAAGTTTGATACATATATATAATATATACACACATGCGAATAAATTCTATAAGTTTCTCTCCAAGTCCGAGGGACGTTAAAACTGGACCCCAGCCTATTCGGTCAAGGTAGTCGCATGATTATTACTATTTGGATCATACGCTTAAGTATAGGTACATGATTATTATCATTATTAAAAGAGTAAAAAAACTCACGAAACATACTTATAGTACTATTGTATCTTCTGTGTGTAGTATACTTGTAGGTATACTGGTACCGGGTGACCGATCTTAGCTCGGGTTCAGTTTCAGATTTTTGATTCTTAATGTTAAAAAATAAAAATTATAATTTAGTATTCAATTGTAGTAGGATTTAATTAAAAAAATAATCGTCTTTATGAAAAATCATGTTGTTTGTTAAACAACATACCTTGTTTTGCTTGGGTAATTAATTAACGAATTAATACTATTGATTCTATTTATGCAATTTTTTTCAAAAACGAAGGTGTACCTATTCGAGAAAAAATTAAAACCGAGGTTTTAAAGGTAACTGAATTATGTTTATAATTTTTAAAACAAACATTTGTGTCACCACAGGACACTTTTTAAGTAGTACACAAATCCCAATAGTTGTAAATTATCATTTTTAGTTATATATTTTAAAAATGTTAAATATCTGATTCTGAATAAATTAATTAGTAAAGAAAAAATAAATGTGAGCATGCTTGGTGAAACTCATTGTATTATAGAAAGTAGTTGATATCTCTAATGTCAGTATACATGATTCCAGGTAGTTGGTCCAGAAAACCACGAAATTCGCTGATTAGGCAAATTATGTGTGGTCCGAGATGTCCTTCTAATTGTTAGCCACCCTACCACATAGGTTGGAACTACAACAGAAGTGTTGGCAGTGCTGCAGATATTTTTAATAATAATTAACAATGGTGACTAGTGGAGTAATGGTTAGGATTATTCTTCGGTGTAGTGTGCAACAGTCAATGCATTTTTTATTTTGAGCCAATTGTTTTTGCTATGCCTGAGTGCATGTACGTGATTAAAAGTAGTCAGTCGTCACATTTAGGCTTAGGCTTGTCTATGGGGGAGGCAGTGTGGGCACTTGCCCCTCAGCGACTAAGTTGGAAAATAGGATAAAGCGGTTGGCTTATTCTGGAAGAGATACCATACTTAAAAATTCCAATAACAACTTGTTCGTGTAAGAGACATTTCATTTTTCGAAGTTGGATTTCATCAAAACCAAACTTAGAAGCACAATGCTTCAAGACCGCTTGGAAGCATTGTTAACTGTAATTATTAAACACGAATCTGCATACAATATTAATATTTATGGCATAATTGAAATTTTTAAAATAATAATAGTAACTTAACCAGTAAATTGGCATATGAAATTGTAAAAAGAACTTTTTAACTGACTGTATTTTATTATTTGTTATTTTTACACTTTTTTATTAATTACCTACCCACTTGCAATAACATAAAAATGTTTCCTTTTTTAATAATTTTTTAATAATAATAATTTAATTGTATTTTTTCATACATATTCAATATTAATGATTATAATTAACTAATTTCAGTTTCAAATAACATTAATAGTTTGTTTGATGTACTAGCAGCATTCGTTTAACTCGACGGTTGACATATTTTATAGTAGGTAAGTAATAAAGATTTTTTTAAATTTNNTTAGGTAGGTATACTTATAGATGTAGTATGTGAAAACTAAAATTTTACAATTTGCCTCCCCAGCCACGGAGATTTGGACACGCTTATGCATTTAGGTATTAAAATATATATTGTTATAGTATAGGATTATGGAAATTGAAAGTTTTCAAAGACAATTTGTGCAGCATTTGGCTCAGGTCTATATTATAGTGTAGTATTCTGTGAATAATGAATAATTATAATAGAGTATATATTATATAACTATACCTAACATACATACTATACCTGTAGTGTGTTACAGTGCATTTGAGTATAGGTGGAAATTGATAGTGAGGGGAATTCCATTCCATTTTAATAGAATGTTGGAAAGGGAGGGTTAGACTATTTTTTTAATTTTTCAATTTAAATACGAGTCTTGGGCATATTGAAATTGTAAACTTTGACTAACTTCAAAATTAAAATAATTAAAAAAAACCTGGATGATATCATTAACTACATAAATTAGATAACAGGTCAATTCATTCTATAATGTTGGAAATAACAAAACAAAATGGAATTTTCTTAAATTAAAATTTGCTGTGTTATAAAATATTCATTCTTAATACTTATGGGCAATATATTTTATACTTCTCTGCATGTTTGTAAACACAATATTATGTATATTGAATATTACATAATATTATTATTCAGTAAGGACTATTGGTACGACAACAAGGAGAGAAAAATACGAGTAAGGAGCAGTGCTCCAGGCTGTCCGGTGATGTTTTAATTTTAGAAACAAATATATAAACGATCAGACGGATTCGGTGTTTTTGTTCAAATGGTTAGTGTAACCGGTTATGTGGGTCGTGATTTTTCAGAATAATAATATAGCCATATAGGTACCTATAGGGAAATTTTAAGATGCTCATGTCATTCCATTTAACTATATTGTTTTTAGATTACATCGCGAGTAGTGACCGTGGGGTCTGGTCATCCGGAAACATGATTTTCAATATTTTGCAGTGAGCTTTTATTATGATTCTACTTAAGTTCTTTTTTTATCCAAACATATTATGTTATAAGTAAATAATATACAACATGTCAACATAATGTATAGATTTCAGCCGGTGTTACTGAGAAATAATATACAGTGTTACTGCAGTATATTATATTATATACATATACGTGATACGTATAAGCGTGTAACTACAATAATCATCGAAAAACTGCTTTTGTGCAAAAATAATAACTGGAATGGATTAAATAAAAATAACTGTGGATATAACGACTTTAACCATGTTAATGTTTTAATATGTTAAATGTTTATATTACAGTATGTTTTGACTAACAGCTCTATTATAACCTTTTGATTCTAAACTATACAATATTATATTATTTAATGTGATGGAACTTTTTTTATTTCACATTAAGACTAATGGAAAGTATAATATACCGTGTTATCCATTTAATTTAACATACTCGTCATTTCGAAAAACTATTAAGTTGTATCAAAATATTTTTAACATAATTTTAAGTCGTTAAGAAATAATATTTTTATAAATTATTATATTGTTATCATGTTTAAAAAAATTTTAGGAGTACTTTAATGTAAAAAAATTGATTTTGAACGAGTCATTTATAAGTTATAACACATATAATAATTTATATT
>PVMI01019858.1:0-20609 GCA_008528875.1 Aulacorthum solani
GAGAATAGGCAATTTTTAGACAATGTGTAAAGGACGCGCGTGGCGTGCATGTGTGTGTTTTACTACTATTAAGTGACCATTAGTATGAGTGTCTGACGGTGAGCTAGATAGGAATTAATAATTAGTGTTTCACGTTAAGTTTCTAAATAATTTCAAGATAAACCAACATTTTATTGTTTGCTTAGAAACGTGTCACTACATATTGTCGACCGGTTGATTATAATCTGGGGATTATAGTCGCCAACTACTAAACAAAGATACCGCTTTGAGTGGTTATCAGAAAGTACAGTATAGTTCACGAGCTCTGTATTCAAATTAGTGATAAATACTTAAAAACAAAAATAATCATTTTTTACGTCAATCAAGAAAATATATTAGAAGGAGATCGGTGGTGATCTATACTTAAGGAGTATAGTATAGGCAATTTTTAGACAATTCGTAAAGTTCTTGCGTGGCGTGCATGTGTTTTACTACTAGTAAATGATCATTAGTGTGAGTGTCTGACAGTGAGCTAGATATAAGCGTTGCGCACTCGCATGCACATGTCACATTATCCTGTTTGTTTAAAATTACATTTTTTTTACATAGTTAAATACATGAAAATTTTAAAATTTGAATACTAAGCTCGAGAACTATACTGTACTTTCTGATAACCATTCAAAGCAATATTTTTGTTTAGTAGTTGGCGACTATATTCCCCAGATTATAATCAACCGGTCAACGATATGTAGTGACACGTTTCTAAGCAAACAGTAAAATGTTGATTTATCTTGAAATTATTTAGAAACTTAACGTGAAACACTAATTATTAGCAAACTTTACACTTTAATTTCATTAGGTATTAATACCTATTAGTGATAAATACTTAAAAAGAAAAATAATCATTTTTTTTACGTCAATCAAGAAAATATATTAGATTTTAATGAAAAAAGTTTGGAAACTCTTGCTGTATGATAACCCTTAATACGGTCCTGAGCTTTGAGCTTCATCGATATTGTTATACTGTGGGATATTGGTCATGTGTAAAAGTGTATTTTCACAACACACTTTCGACAACCTTTAAATTTATATTTATTTGTCTCATGTTTTGATAAGCAAACAATTAGGCACATTTTCAATTGATAGATTTTTAAGCTATTGCGTAGGTTTAATACCTAACCTAATCTGGCGTGGTGACTGAAAAAATATTTCCGAAAAACCGTAAGACGTAAGATCTTATTGTTATTATTATTACAATATTACCATAGACACGATGCTCTTAAAACGTGTCATTTGAATTAATATCATACAAAAATAAATAGTTATAAGTACATGATACATAAAGCTATAAAATTCCTATGCAATAGCTTCATCTCGGCAGTCCCCGAGCGTCTCATTTTAGTGTTCATTTTAGATTTTTATTTTTCGTTCGGGAATTGAAAGTGATAGAAAATTGTACAACGATAAATTGGGTTGCTTTAATTTATTGCCTGCATTTCATTTTAGACTGGTGGCCATTTTGTAAAACCTACTTCGTCGTATTTTTAGATGATGTGTATATTTCATTGATTTCGACATTCAGTTTTTGAACACCAACAATTGCTTTTAAATATTTAAAATATATTTTTTTTATAAAAATTCGATTTACTCACCACTTTTGGATTTTGTGGTCTTGAGTTTCTCACCTATAATGGAGCCCAACCGAAAATTTTAATTTTATACTTAATGATAAATTTCAGTTTCTTTTAATCGGTTATGACGGAATAAATATTTGGGCAAATTCAATTATAATTCGCGTTATTAATTATTTTTAGATTTTGTGGTATTTTGTAGATGTAAATTATCAATCCGAGCTTACATCTGTCCCTATATTACAGTCTTACTAGCTTATACTTATAATATATATGGATTTTTTTTCCAGTCCGTTTTATGGCTATTGTTTCTGTACAGTAAGACATGGATAAAGTACAAAATTTAACATATTCGTGATTACTTTTAAATAAACATAACGTTACAATATCTATAGTACATGGATTTTTTTTTCAAAATCAGTACTATGCTGTTGTTGGGAAAAACATGTTTAATAATACTTATGTGCATTTAAAGTACTTAGTATAATGTCGAGAAGCTATTCACAAAGGGACCTGTTGTGCACAGGGCATCGTTTCGACACTTCATATTTACGTCGTATATTCTCACAATGATAATATGATATTCAATAAGATAGTACGTATATTATCTGTAATGTTTTTTGTATAATATATAACTTTATTTTCTACCAGTTTTGATCAGATCCGTCAGATTACAATTATACAAGGGGGTGCACTCGAGTAGTCGGTCGTCTCGATAATACGATAAGAATAGTTAATATTAATGACAAAAAAGCTTGATTGCGCATCATTTTTTATCCATTGATCTTTAACGCACAATCTCTTTTTTTTAACCTCAATATTAAAGACCAATGTCAATTATATTTTGTTGTATTGTTTATATTGATTTTTAATCAACTGTGCTAGATATATTTTCTAATTATTAAACTCTGCAGTATATTTTAATAAAATATCTTTAAATAAATATCTTATACCTACAGTTTTGTATATGATTTTTTACAATCCTTGCCTTGAAGAGAGCCAAATTTTAAATTGACAGTTTCTAATTTTTTACTAGATTTGAAGATTTATAAATTCTTATTATTTTCAATTTTTAATGTTTTTTTTTCAATTAAAAGCAAATAAAAAAAAATTGGAGATGTATATCTGTATTTGTATTACATGACTATATTTTTTTGTTACAGAATTCTGTGGTTTTGTTATTTATGATTATTGATTATTTAATAAAGCAACTTTGTGATACTAATAATAAAAGTGCAAATAAGAAGTACCTTCTCAAGACTCTCGTCTTAAATTAATATACTTAAGTTCCATATCATGAGCTTGTTCTTCATAAATAATCACTGGTCTTCAAAATCAATTCATTGTCAGTACAATATGGTCACAAATCGAAATTGATGATTTTTGTGTTTTTGGTATCTATGAATTCGTAATTTTTTTTTTTATTTTTTTTTTGGAATTGGCGCTATCCACCTCTTTATATTAGTACTAATAATATTTGACGATAACCTTTATTGCATTGGACTTATATGTTAAATTCCTTATGACAATTTTGCCATTAAATCAAATGTGGCTCGTTTACTAAGACACATTTTTAGGGTCAGAACAATAAGGCCATAATATATTGAAATATGACAGTTTTGCACCTTAAGACTATGTTAGAAGTTTACTGTCTGAGTTGTACTTTCATATTGATTTGATGAATATTTACTTTTTTTGAGTCATGGTGTTATTGTACTGGTAGTAGTACATTTTAGTGATATGGAATATTGATCATTAAGATTAAGAATTCCAAAAGTATTTATAAGATGAACATGCAAACATAATATGGTCATACGCCACATTTATTTGTGTTCATATATTTGTGCATGTACTCTGACATGACTATAGAACAATAATTCACCCAGTATTAACCATCCCATTATAAATAGAGTTCAATCTTACATAATATAAATAAAAGTTTACCAATTTCAATTTCATAAATATGGAAGAAATGCACGAATAATCAAAACCACTCTAAACTACTTTAATTTTCATTTTGAATTTAAAAAAAATACTAATTAACATGTAAAAATATTTATAGGTGAACACGACTTCAACATCATTAAATAGTTTGGGCAGATAATGTGACAACTCATGTGTCAATTAATCAAATCAATAAATCTGATTTATGAACTTTGAGCAAACCAATATCTACCAATTCTGTTTTTGCAGTCCAAAATAGATCTAAAGAAAATGCAAGTGTTGTTTATTTAGAAAGTGACAACAAAACCGTCGAAGATTCTAAAAATACCAGTCTTAAAAATCTGATGAAAAGAATAAAACTAATTTTGACTTAAATTATAACACCGAGTATAATTTACCAAATTATAGTTCCCTAAATTTGGTTGGATTAATTGATAGTAGTTGTGCATTGGCTACTGTTGAATTAATTATTAATGATTATGATATAAACATCAAAGAAGATAATTATATAATTGCAATATAAAATAAGGAGTTATTAAGTAAAGTTGAATTAAAACAACTAATATGAATTCCAAGAGTTCTAGTAATTCAAAATCAACTTTTAATAAATTAAACGAAAAAAAAAGAAAATATAATAAAACCCCATGGAGAGTCTATGGAAAAATCCAAAGTAATTTAGATACTGTAGTCAATACAAATGAGTGTTATGAAGATACTGTACGAAAAAGTATAATACATAGTGACAAAAAAAATAACAAACGGTTGAAAAAAGTAGATGAAGAAAAGAAGAAAAAAGAAGAAAGAAATAGGAAAGACTCACAAAAAGTTATGACGAAACAACAAGAGAGCATTAAAAAAAAATACGAAAAAAAAATTAAACGAAAAATTATTGATAAAAGGTTAAATAAATATAATGGAATGGAAATAAAAGAACTCAAAGATAATATAAATAACAAAATGGGAATGCGATTAGTTAAAGAAGAAATTGTTGATGAATGTAGTGATGACAATTCAGTACCAATAATAATAAATGGAGATAATTGTACAAATGATGCACAAAGAACTGAAATAAGAGATTGTGAAGTACAATCAATAGTAAAAAATGAAGACAGAATAAAAAAAGAAAATGAAGAAAATATAAGAAATGATAATTCTGAGGAAATGTCTGCTGAGAATAATATAAATAATATAAAAGCACAATTGCCTAAATATGTTATTTTGAAGCCTGAACAAGATTCTGAAGGAATCTTACACCGAAGATGTATGAGAATTTTAAATTATGAAGATAGTCCATATCTCTATAGTGCTGAGCCGCCAAGGATCGAAGCCATAACTTTCGAAAGAAGGAATACATATGTATACGATACAAATAACACATTACAAAATATTCGATTGCCAGCATATATTATCAAACCCGCATTAACTGATGTAGATGGAATTAAATATAGAGTTTTTGACCAGGTAAATGTAGTAAGTATTCAAGACCAGGTAATCTCAATATCAAATCATTTTTCGAGAGGAAATGATAATGTATTTCAATAATATAAAAACAAACGATGCTATAGTACAGACAGCCGTTGGGTTACCAAGGCAAAATAATAAACTTCACTTCAATGAACCTGAGAAACAAGAACCCGAAAAAATGTAATCTACAAAAGTTAAACGTGTAATATTGAAAAGAACTTGTAAAACCAAATTTCAAGAAACCAAAAAACCGCAAGATAAAAATAACTGAAAGAGTTAAATCTATAAAATGTACATAAATTGAATCATGAAAAAATATTACATTTCATAAATCAAATATTTCAAACAAACTAACCTTAAATAAAACCTTTTGGATCATTGACATGTGGTGCACATTCAACTAGTTCAAAAATCCATACATTTCTAGCTATAAGTGTAAAAATCAAACTATAAATACAGAGATAGAATAAGTAACGCTAATAAGCGTTTTGTACAATATATTAAATGATAATAAGACAAATAGAGATTTAAGTGTTGACCATAGTATCATTGTAAAAAAAGAAACTTTAAATAATGAAGTTATTGGTATTCCAAATGCTGATACTCGTTATTAGTTGTTTAAGCAAATAACAATTTTGGAAACTATATTTCCCAAGCAACCAATGCAATGGTGCAGCTATCGTTCCAAAAGAACCTGCTATAATAAAGACTAAAATCTTAACTTCTACACACCCCAATCAGAAGACGACAAGATCAAAAGGTCCTTTTCAATAAACATTCATCTAATGATAATTGTGATTGGTGGTTATATATTGATCATTAATTCAATAGTAATGTCACCTATGAGTGATTATCTACGTGACAAAGAACAGAGTACACCAATGAAAAATCAACTTCATAAAGCAGAAAGAAACTGTAAGTAAATTACACATTATAATATAGATGTTAATGTTAATTTCATATTGCAATTATTATTTGTTTTATGGAACACAGAACTCAGTAAATTTGTAAATACTACACAGCTAGAAGAGGGCCTCCTGAGAAACGTCAAATCCAAAATAAAAAACTTCATGAGTCTAAAGGTATGATTAAAATTATTGATAAATACAATTTACTATACTAGTACAGTGTATGACTTGCTTTTATTACGAAATCGAGAACTTATTAAATCCACATTCAGTTGAATTGTAATGAAATTTGAAATTCTTCTTTTGATGCATATAGGATGTAACAGGAAGATCTGAGAAATTAAATAACTTTAGTTCTGGTCAATATCTTAATTTTTTTTTATACTAATAATTTACTGACATTGAGCAACATGCATAATATACGAATTTTATTTTTATTTTTTAATACTAAAAAATTGCAAATAGCCAATTTGTAATTCTGGTTTTTAAAAACTTTTGAACTTTTGAATGATAAGTAAGTACTAAAAAATTCTCATAAAATATTTTAAAAAATGCATACTTTCTAAATAAAAAATATTTTTGCAACTGACTTTTGGCAACGAACATTAGTATTTAACAAAAATAATGAGGTTTCAAAAAACTTACAAAATAAACTACATGTATTAAATAAAATATATTCTTACAGAAAATTTTTTTCTAAAAACCAGATTTACTAATTGCCTTTTATGAATTTTCAAAAAAATGTACAACAGATATGGTTTTTTTTTCAGTATTAAACAGTAGGTGGTTACAACCTGATAGCCACCAAACTCAGACGGTCAAGCTGGACCCAGATGCATGTTACAGTAATTCAGATAAGGTGGTTTTCTACATTCTTTGGTTAACTACAAAAGACTGGGCCATACATTTTTAGTAGAACATTTCTCTGTAATTTGCTATCCTCTATTTTTCTGTTTTCTCAGTTTCCACGTTTCAGAGCAGTATAATAAGGCAATGGTTTTTAGAAATATCATGTACATATTTATTTTTTATTTTTTTGTAACCAAAAATATCCTTTATATTTTGCTTGTTGTATTCTTCATGATACTTCTGCCTTAACGTAGTTATTGAATTATAATCAATTCCACTATCAAAGGTATTCTCAAACCCGAAAAAGTGTCAAAATAATAATATTTGTATACCTAGTTTGTAAATTTTTATAATGTGTAGTAAGTTATACAATGTAAATATTTTTCTTATAATGTGTACTTATGTATTAAAAATAATATTCATACTGTAAATATTTTTTTCTATGCGTGGTTATTTATTGTATATATTTTTTCTATAATGTCTAAAGCCAATATTATAATATCTATACTTGTATAATGTGTGTATTTTATTGAATAATAATATGTACCTTGCCAGTCATAATCGGTCATCACTGTATTTTTCATAGAGTGATTCTCTTATTTTGTTATAATCCAAAAACAGATAGAAATTTACATGAAAATGTTTGATTTTAATTTTTTATACGTCTTGATAAAATGTTCAAAATTATTTGACTGATTATGAGCTGCTTACAATCATCTTAAATTTTAAATTTCAATAAAATTTGTTCAGTTTTGTAAAAAAAGCTTAACAATTTAATACAAGGATCCTGATCTATTATTATACTAGAAGTTTAAAAAATATTATACATTTGGATACGGTTTTTTTCTTATAATCATTATAACTTAAATGTTGACAACATTTATTAAATAAAAAATTTATAAATTATTTTGTAGTTGCAAATTTATAATAATTATTTATAATTTATAAAATATTCAGCTCTTACAGCTAAGGGTTGAAAAATCAAAACAAAGTTAACAAGTAATTTATTTTGTAATCAAAAAATCTAAAAAAATATATAAACACTGTTTTTTTTTTTTATAGTTTTTGAACGAAATAACATATTAAAACCAAAAATGCCGACTTTATTGTATTTTTAAAATATTATTTGTGGGTACTTGAAACTTCTAGAGTAGGTAGGTATATTATTAATTAATAATATTTTATACCCATAATGATATTTTCAAACGCAATTTTTTCTACAAAAATGAATTTATTCCACTATAGTACTAATGCTTATTGTATCATAGGTACTTATTAATATTATAGACTGATAGATTGTCTTTGTTCAGAATTGTTTTTTGTATACAATGATTTTGTGTCATTAAATTCAAATTGTGCACATCTATAAATAACTCCCTAAACACCTAATGTATGGCATTACATGATTTTTTTTATTTTATTTCTATAAATAATTATATAATTTATTTCATTCCAAGATTTCTTATATGATAACTTAAAAATATTAATAAATATAATGTGTTTATTTTTGCCATATTTAACATCAATTAATATTACATTAAGTTAAGCAGAAAAATCCAACCAAATTTGTAAATATTTGTTATGAGTCCAATATCTAGTTATGAAAATATCAAAACTATTAAACAAACAAAAAAAAAATATAATAATTTTTAATGACTTTAATAACATTTATTATTTTTTAAATATATTATTAATATGTTTATTAAATTCCATAGAACTACTGAAATTATTAATTTTAATATTACATTAAGAAAAAGTTAAAACGTTAAAAATTGGACTTTTGGAAAAAAAACTGTAATATGAATAGAAACACTTAAGTAACATTTTTATTTTGACTTAGTGCTATAATTATGTTTTATAGCATGCTCATTAAGATTAACTTTAGACATGAAGACTAAATTAAAACTTATAAATAGTTCATGGAAATTAAAAACATAAAGTTCTTTATAAATTAAATTTGTATGATAGAAAGGTGGCTTGAACAAAATTATTTTAGTTAAATAATTATTAATTGTTAAAAATAAAACATTAAGATGAATATCATAAACACCACCCCATACTATTGAAACATATTATGTAAAAATAGATTATGCTAGAACTAAATATATTATTTGTAGTGTATTCTTACCTAACATATGGCAAAGAATTTAAAATTCATAAAAAAGTTTTCTTACTAAGTTATTTACATAAAATATTATGTTCTTTAAATTTATATGTTTGATCAAAAGTAATATCAATTTATTTAATACTATCCACATTATCTAAACTCTAAATTTATACAATTAAATATGTATGCTTTAAATATTTACAATTATATGTATGACCATATATATCTAAACAATAATTATTTATCTTTTTATTAATATTGAATATCATATACTAAGATTTATTTAAATTGAATTGTAAATTATTATTATGGCACCAACATTTAACTTCATCTATGCATTTATAAGATAAATCTCACTAAACCTTCAAAATGTGTATGTCTTAGTAAAATCACAGTGTCATCTGTGTAGTAATACATTTTTGCATTCAACTTTATATTTAAGATGCCATTTATATAAATTATAAATAGTATAATATCAAGATTAGTGCCTCGAGGAACTAAAAAAATATTTATATAATCATAACTATATACATCATTATTTAAAAAGATCTTTATGAATAATAAATATAAAATAGGTATTAATATTTATTTATAATACAAGGGAAGAATAATAAGTCTCAGCTAGTGGCTAATTATTTTCTAATACAAATCAAGTCTTATTTTTAAGATGGTAACAATAAAAAAACTTTCATTTAAAAGAACATAATTATGTTATAATTTATAAACTTTTAAACATGATTGCAAGTGGGAAAATCTTTTTTTTTAAGTAATACAATTATATACAAATAGGTACTTATTAAATACATTTTTAACACAAGTTACTTTTACTAAAGCATTTCAATCATATCATCACTAAGACGATTACGTTCGGAAGTTAGCACCTGTATGGCTTTGCTAAACAGTCTTTCAACTGGAGCTGACAAAGGTAAGGTTGTGTTATACTTAAAAAATATTTGCTTGACATTTATAACATCATTATGTGGCATTAGTTCTTTTTACTTTGAGTTAAGACATGTTAATGCTTCAACACCAACTGTATTTGAAACACTTGTGTCAGTTTTTGCAGAATCACTATCTTCCTCAGACATATGAAAATATGTAGATAAATTGTTGTAAATTTCATCACTTGTATCACTGTCTGTATTATCAGATTCAAATTCAGATACAGAATTTTCCCCTTTAAATGTATTGCATTCATTCAAAAATAATACCTTAGAGAATGTGCTACACAAGTCATGTAAAATTACAATAGTTTTTATATTCATTAGTTTTGTATTAGTTAGTTAACACTGAACCAACAATAATTCTTTCAATACCAGGATAACTGTTTTCATTATCACTAACCGAGTTGTGATTATAATCGATTGCACATTCAGCATCCGGATCAATACAATTGTTACAATTTCCAACATTATATTATGCATTTGACTGCAATAATACATTTGTAAAAGTACTAAAACATTTTCATAAGATGGTAGCATTATCTGTTACAATAACATTATGTGTGTTTTTGGAATTATTTAGATTGTGTGTTTCCATTATTTCTCTAATAACTTTGTCAATGCTTAAGAATTCATGTGTACCTTTCATTCTCCTGCATCCAAAAACATACGAATGACGACTTGTGTAAAATTTGTGATCCATAAAGTGACATATCATACCCATGAAGCTTTTAATGTTGGCAGTCATATAAATGTTTAAGTGTTTTTTTACTAATTCTGAAATCTTAGTTTTATATGTTGTATATCTTTGTTTCAAATCACTTGCTTACTGTTTTCTATTTGGTAATAAAACAGTATTAGCAATTCCAGACAATGCCAAGATTAACTTTTGAAAAGAAGGTATTTTGCATGTAACCAGAGATTTAATTTCATCAATGATATAATCAAGCTCTACTTTATTTATCCGAAACAAATATTAATGCATTTATTAATATAGCATCAATGATTTAAAGACCAAAGTAATAGAATATTTATGTTTCATACCACATTATTATTCCCTATAAGTAAAAAGATTTATTTTAAAAATTATAGATTTTCTAATCAACAATATCATATTAAATAATCATTCAAATAATGTAGTTATGCATTTTTATAGATATTATTAATTTTATATATAAAATTACTATGTGTATATTTCATGTCTACATTTAAGTCGCTTAAACTGTTTCATATTTTAATATTATGTTTTTAAATTTGAATACAACAATTTGAACACCTCAGTATCACAGTTGTAAAGAATACTTTTGAAAAGTATTTGAGTAAGTAAGTAAAATATTATTGAAAAAAGTAAAAAAAAATTAAATATTAATCTATGAATAAACCTTAATAATAATTATGAGTAGTATAAATTATAAAAGTATTTAAAATACATTAATATTCAATACCATATAAAAGTATTAAAATACTACTCAAATACAATAAAGAAAAAATGTTTTTGAATACAGTTATTCAAATTCTTTATACTTTTGCAGTGAGCGCTACTCATAATTATCATCATATTTTTATTTAATTTGTAGGTAGGTGTTTATATTTAAAATAATATTTTTTCTCACAGTCTTTATTTAAACAACAATTAATAACTTATTAAATTGATATACAACTTGTATAGTTTGCATTTTAATATTGTTATCAAGAAAATGCAAACATAATTTTATAAATCAAACCATAGTATAATATAATATCTCATCAATCAAATATTAATTATTATTAGGTATATGATAAAATAGTAATACATAAAGTAAATAAAATCTCAAAGACTTATACTAATCGTAAAATAAAAACTTACTTTAAAGAATATTTACCAGATAATATATTAACTTTTAGTTTTGTATTTGTCAACTTACATGATTGTACCTAATTAATAATTGGGTACAATTCACAATATTGAAATTAAAAATGAATAATTTATATTTACCTGTTGATTTGTATGTTGTTTGTATGGTTGGTCGACTAGATACATTTGTTTTATTTGAACATTTTGCATTGCTTTTAGCCTCTTATGCTTGATGCAATATTACTTTATGAATATGCTATAAATAAATAGAATGTATAAATTAATATAGTTGAATCGTAGGACGTAAATGATAATTTTTATCTAAAATTATTAAGACTTTCTATACCATATCTATGTATATTAATCAAGGTATTAATAATTACTTTTAAGTGGCTTAAGAAATTTCCAGTTGACATTTTTTGACCATGAATCACTTTTAGACAGTTTTTGCATTGCACCATTAAACTCTAAAGTACATTGTTTCTAAGTAGCATCACATATTTCTATCGTGGCTGAGCTTTTTCATCCGAACTTATGAAACTTGATAAAACTGCTTTTGATGGATTTAATATTAAATAAAACTATCTCTATATAGTCATTTAAACTCAGATAGAACTTGTCTGACTTCCTAAATTTAAATAAGTCACCAGTTCTTTAAAATTGTTATTTAACACCTATCGGTTAGGAGACATCAACCAAATAAATTATAAAGATAATTAAAATGTTAAATATGTTCTTTCACTGACCACACAGCATTTGTCAATCACAACAATTATTTAAATATTAAATTTGAATTGGATTTAAAATATTTAAAATTTAATTGATTACAAATTTTATTTTTTTATGATTTTATCAAAATATTTTATACTTATCAATAAACATTGGCTTACCAATATTTCATTTTTAAAGACTATTAAAAATTGAATACATTTTTAAATTTAGCATTAAACAAACATGATAAAATAATATTTATTTTATGATTAAAATTTAAAACTCATTATCTACTCAATATTTATTGTTAATGTTTTATTTTTATTTTTTATTTAAAATATATTTGATTTTCAGTAAGAGTTTTTCATTAAATATATCTTAAAATTTACATAAAAAAAAATAAACTATAATCAATCTTACTAATTTTTTTAAAATTATAATTTACTAAATATTTATAATCGATGTTTTATTTTCGATATAAATTGTGTATTACATGTTTCTTAAAATGTAACATTAAATAAATAAACTCAATAAACATCAAATTGATAAAATGCTTAAAATCCATACCTAGTTCATTGTTAATAATATATTATTTATTATTATTTTTAAACAAAGATATTTTAGCATTTTATTATTACTTATTATAGTACCTATCTAATACTTATTTTAATAAACAAAATATAAATGAAATTATTATCGTTATACTATAATTAAAGTATATTTAAATATCTAATTCCTTTTTCCCCAGAATTATTGAGACCGCTGAATGGAATGAATATAATATATACGTTACGGTAAATGATATAAAACATGAAAATTAAGTAATTAACCGGTAATTATCTTAAATATATATACAAAATGGAGATTTTTGATATTCACCGGTTATTTGCGATATTCACCAAACAAATTGGTAAATGTTATGTATAATACTAAAATTCGATTATAAAACAACTTTTATGTTTTTCTGCTGCACAGTTTTACATTAGGTAGATTTTTAATATCTATAAATATGTTTATGAGCAAGATATCTGATAATTGTTACCTAAATATTAAAGGTGTATGTAATCGATAATCAAGTTCAGTTGTCTTACTCTTCGAGAGGTAAGGTTTGAACAATTTCAGGCACTCAAGGGTACCAACGATGTCACTGCAAAACTAAATGTAAAAATATTAAATGTGCTTGTCGTTCTTCAGGCAAACTTTGTAATTCAAAATGCCATGGATCATTACCATGTGAAAATAAGTAGTTAATAATATATGATATAAATACAACAATAACCATTTGTATAATATTTTATTGTGAATTCCCGGTTATTGACGTAAAAATATACCTACTCATATAAATTAAAAATAGATATTAACGATATAACCCGGTAAATTACGTAAATTATTAATTTTCGTCATTTACCGTAACATATATATATATATATATACGAGTAGGGTCTAATTAACACCTACCTAGCAATTTTAGAAAAATATAATATGTGTTACACCTATACCGGCTACAATTAGCTATAGTATACCGTGGCAATACAATTATACATAATATTTTTGCATGAACTGAATGATTGAAATTGAATGATTTGTAATATTCATTTTCGTTATATATTATAGTAGGTTGGTATATTATATAATTTTAGTCCCTTTTATGGGTGTATGTAATTTGCTTCAAATAAAACTAAATGAAAAGTAATTATGTAATCTGTGCCATAGATTACCTACTAAAATTGTAATTTGCTCCATTGTTCACCTTTTTAAAATTGTAATTAGCGCTACTAAATTATAATATTATAAATAAGTGTATATTGTATATAAGTAAAACAAACTCCATGCATATTAAATATCTAAATTGTCGTTAAGAATAAAACATATTGAAAATATTGAAAATTTATTTAAACATATCATTCATTTTTGTGATATGTTTACGAAAGTTGAAGTTCTTTTGTCTGGAAGTAATGCAAATAAAAGTGGTACATAATGATCATTGCATAAACCATGCAAAGAAAACAATTTGCGTAAATAACTTGGGCAATATTCAAAAGTTCCATCCATGTATATAATTTCAGTTTGGCATAGAACTTTTAAATTTGTGTCACATGAAAATATTATTATATGACAGTTCGGATCAGTGATTAATAGAAATTGCTTATTGAGGTTCGTTTTCAAATCCAAATTACTTAACCTCTTTTGCAATTCTTCCATTGTTTTTGGTAATGGTGGCGCCATTTTTCGACCGGCGTAATAAATATTTCGTCGAACTAATGATGTACCTATCATCGGTAGTAATAGCTTGTAAATTAGATATATTTTTAGAAATTTCTGTTCGTAATATCTTACTTGGTTTAGTATACACTATACAGATTTTCTATAGCTTTTCTCTTACATCCATTAGAATACATTTTTCTGTCTATACTAGGTTGATCATGCCCGTTATGTTCATTTAAATTTTCAACTATTTGTACAATGTTTTCTAAGGAAGTATACCTACACTTTTGCAGTGCAAGTTCTGATAGTGCAACGCCATCGTATTGAACATTTTTTCGATTCATAAGCTTTTTGATAAGTAAAATTTTTGTATGATAATAAATCTTTGTCTCTGATACTTTTAATAATTTCACCAATATTTGTATCCATTACTTAAACTTTTATATAATTGTGAAAAATCTTAAAATGTGAAAATAACATGAACGCACACACGGTTTATATCGGACTAACTGTAAATATCACGATTCACGATATTGCTGTTCAATATAACAGTCTTAATTAACAAAAAATTGATAATTTTCATTAAGTTAGACGTAATCGGAGATCGATTATGACGATTATTGAGACGATGTGTGACACGCGTCGGTACGTATTATTGTATAATATATCCTAAATTGCTATGCGATATCAGTAAATTTATCTGCTGGTAAATTCAAACTGCTATTAAAGTTGAAAGGGTGACTCAAATTACATATTCTATTTCGTTTTCTTTCGTGGCATACATGTTATATTTGAATATTTTGGAGCAAATTACAAGTAATAAAATTGGCGCAAAATACCATTCCCTCCTGATATCACAGAGTACGGTTGTGGGTGTTGTCTTTTCAATAAACCGATATTTGGAATTACAAGCTATATTTATATTAAGTGTGAATGTTCTAGAAGCATACCCTACCGGCCCTCTCATTCAACATTATCGATGATTTGATCGTACGTTTGCACGAGCACTTCCGAAAGTCGAGTTTTGTTCAAGTTTTATTGTGCACTTTGTATGAATAACAGTCTGCCATCTTCGATTATTATTAAAATTATTATTGCGTTGGCGGCAATTTGGTTTATAATATTTTGATATTAATTTGCCAAGTTCTTTATGGTATTTGTCTACACTCTCCAGTGGTTATGTGTATTTTGACTTATCGTTTAAGTCTATGGTCAAAACTGCCGTTTCTATAAGTAGTCCGTAGTCCATTACATTATATACTCCATACACCATCATAATTGATGATTTAAAAGTATATTATTGTTGTCATACTAAAATTTATTTGTACCTGTATATTTTATTCATTATGATAATAACATATAATATTTCTATTTTAGCTTGTTGCTGTACGTCAAAATCATATATCAAATCTCAATAGTTAGGTATCTGATCATCAAACTTAACTAATGTAGTATAATATAAAGGTATACCAGGTCACAAGCTATTATAATAGTTTGTAAGTACCTGTATTGTTGCAATACTAATTCATAGTTGTTTATACCTAATTGCTTTGAAAAGCTGCTAGGTTTGACTATCGCTAAATTAGGTTTTATAGGACAGCTAATATTAGAATTTAGGAAGTAGAATTTTCTAATCATTCTCAGTAAAATCATAAATTACAATTTTATTATGGCTTTTAATTAAAAATGTTTTATACAACCAAAGATTTAGGTGTACATACCAATATCACATGACAGTAAAAGCAAAACATAAAATAATTCACTATTAATAATTTTATCTATTCTGTGGTAAAAGCCTTGATTGGTCTTTAATAGAAGACTAATAGGTTTAATTTTCTACTAAAATTCAAATATTTAAAAACTAAAGTAGTAAATTAAATTATTAGGTAATAAAAATGTATGTTAGATAATATGTTAACAAACAGATAATTAAATTCAATTTATATCTTAGTTTTTAGTGTGAATTTATTAGTTTTTGCATTGTTTTTTGCTTTTATACATCAATTAGATAGCTTTTACAGTCATGATAATTGTACATTATAGGTTGTACAACCAATTTTAATGAAATATTGCAATTTGCTAATAAAATTGTGCTTTTCAGTAGTTACTGCAAGGATGATTGGTTAATCTTAGTATATGTTTTCTGGTAAAACATTAAACATAGCTTTACCTAAAATTTTTATTTAATTTCATAAAGTTCTTAAAAAAAATGATTAGGAAACATAAAAAACCTTTAGAACAGGCGATTAATCTCTACCAAGAATTCATAACTTTTGACAAACCATCGGTTTATGAGAAAAGCAATCCATTTTTCAAGAAAGAACATAACAATAGTTCTTTAACTAAACATTATAATGGCCCACAATTTAAAATTCTTTATAAAAATAATCTTAAAATTAATAATAAGTCATGGTCTGATAAAATATATTGTTTTCAAAAAACAAAACAAACTATCCATTTTTAAAATCTTAAACATATGCCATGATATTTATACAGGTAAAAATGTATTTCTAAGTAGACGCTTTATTCAGATTGAACCATTTTTGATAAGTCCATTAACAGTTTAAAACTTGGTAAAGCTATAGTTGCTAATCTATCAACAAATTTTACAGTTATTGATATTGAACAAACGGAATTTTCTAGATTTATAATTATGTATGATTATAGTCTCAACCGTAGCATTGCATATCCTATTAAACATATATATATTATGAATTGTATTAGTATTACTTATAGTATTAAGTATTTTAATATAATCATTTTTTTTTTTTTTTATTATTTTATCACTTATTAAATATTTTTATATTTTCAGTTAATCATATGTAATATTTATTTGCTGAATGTGTGAAATTGCAATTCCATAAACTTGGGACTATAACTGTTTTCTTAATGTTTTATGTTTTAGTAAGGTTTAAAATGAATACTTATTCAGTCTTTGAATTCACTGAAGATAATTCACTTGAAGCTGTTCCTACAAATTGGTTGAGAAAAAATAAATGTGACTGGCCAATAACTAAAAATTATTCTACAATTACAACTACTTGAGCGAAAAAGTGTTCCCAATGAGATTGAATATACTTATTTAAATGCCAGAGTATTGAAAACAACGGGTAAATATTTGAAACTTAAGTGTTAAAATTAGCTAGCGTTTATTTATAATCGATATCTTAGTTGATTTTTTTTAACTCATGATAAAATGTACACATTTATCAAAGTTAGTTATTATAATGATGTATTTGCTTAATATATGATACTTCATTATTACCTAAGCCATTCAATTTCTATATCTGTATTATCTATGCTAAATACAATTTCACACATTAAATGGCTATCATGGAACTAATTTCTATGTCACAATATAATAAGTGATGTTTAGTGATTATAAGTTAGAAGTCCTGCTTAAAATATAAAAATAATTAAATATATTTCTTAAATTATTTTAATATAACTTCAGTAGTGACATATTAATTATACCTAGTGAAATCATTAGTGAACTATCTTGATATTTCATATAATATTATACTCACATTTATAGTTGTACATTACCTGCACATACGATATTATAGATTCATTGCTGAAAGATCGAGAAATGACAAACAAAGGTGTAACTAAAACTGATGTATCATCATCTGAGGATTATGATAATGTAAGAAGCAAACGAAAGAGTAAGACTACATCAAATAATATAATGGTGCTCAATTCCTCATCCCGACTTACTCAGGTAAATTAAATATTTATGTAAGTATATATACTTGAGCATTTGTTAATAATTCAGCATCTCCTAAAAAATGTAAACGTAGGTTAAACTTACTTTTTTTAAGTAATATGCAATAATAGAAATAATACATCCCATTTTTACATATAGTATTGTTGAGTCCTATTTTTAATATTTAAAGTGTAGACTATTACAAGAATCAGCATTCATGAAACAAAATATCAATGCCAAGAAAACTGTCTTACAATAATGTTAAAGAAGGTATGTTGGTATATATAATGTATAGTTTAAGACATCAGTATTAGAATTTTCCGATTTGGGGCAATAGATGATGAAAATTCTAATACAAAATGTGTTTTTAACAACATTTCCCAAATCATGAATGGCTTATTTGGGCATTGACAACATTTTCTGACCAATGACTTAATTTCCTAATTATTGCCTTTCACTGTGACATAATATAATATCAATAAAGTAACATATTTTGATTTATAATTTAATTTACAGTTCCAGGAACTATTACCAAAAAATTATTGAACATAATGACAGTACCATTGATAGTGAGGGTAGTGTTGGCAATAATAATGACATCATACAACCTGGTAAAAATGTAATAGAACCCATTGAATCTCAGTCAGGTAAATTAAACTATAATTATATTATCAAAATTAATTTTCATTTTCATTTTATTGATCTTCTTTTCATGAGCAAGTATCCTAAAAGATGGTGAGAAATTTGTGACAACAATTAATCATTTTAAAACACCAGCTTCTGGTAATCAAGAATTAATTAATGAAATTTCATATAAATTTGTGGATAAGTTATATTATACGACATAATTTAATAAAAAACAATCTTTGAAACGCGATCTTATAATGTTTTGCAATATAGATTATGGTTTTCAAAAAGATGTCCTACATAAATTGGCTTTTATAAAACATGAGTTAAGAATTGTGAATAATCAATTGGATTTAAGCCGGAGATTTGAATACTTTGAGTTTCACATACTAATGGCATTGATAATATGTCATCATTGAATAATATAAGCGACTGTACTTTACTCATAGCCCATAGATAATACAATTGACATTGGGACGTTTAATTATAAAATGTCTGGTGATAGCGAGTTCAGTTTCAGAATTTGGTATAGAAACAAAAATATTTTAATTATTAATGAATTCTAAATAGAGATGAAAATCTGTTAATTAAGTGATATTTTTATTTTAGGTTTTTGAAAATATAATTTACCATTAATAAATATTTTTTTATTTCAATTGGGGAACTATGTACATATTTAAATATAAACATAATTTTTAATTTAATTCAGTATTTTATTTTCAATAATACTTGACAGATGTTACTATTCTTAGAATTTTTATTTTTAAATGAATTGTATGGTGTTTGAAGAATTTTAAAAGACTTATAGTGCAATAGATTCATAGCTGTAATTAATTTTTATTATAACACATAATACAATTATGTTCTGTTTCATAAGACCAATCAATTATCCTACATCGGTGGAAAACATAGCAAAGCAATAATAAAAAGGATCATGAGTAAGCTGTTTACAGATGAGTTGTTTGTATTAATTTGGAGGTAAAAAAGGAAAAACTAAATTTTCAAATTTAGCAGTTTGTTTGGTTATATTTGGTAAGTAAACAATTACATTGGTTTTACTAATTAATGTTTAAGTTTTATTTTGTGTTGATTGTTTGTTTTCTATGCTGTTAACAATTCAACATAAATGTGACTTCAATTCTGACAGATTTGTTAATTTCATTAAAAAAAAATACATATGTTATAATATATGATTTAGTTTGAAATTGTAATTATTGCTCTTATTATCTAAATATTTTCACATCCGTCACTTACTATCATTAAAAAAAATAACTGCTTACCTTAACTTTAACATAAACATAGTATGTTTGTATTAAATTGATTAGGTTCAGGACATGTTGGATTATTATATGTTTTATCATGTTTAATTTTCAACACTACTGTATATATTTTATTAATGATATTCAATATTTATATTTACAGACGCAGTGAAATAGAACCAGAAATTTAAAAAATGTTCTCAAAATGATAAGAAGAAAGTTCTAAAATATGTTCTGGAACAAGTTCCTTTCAATATTAAAAGACTTGAAAAAATTAAATGGAGCTATATTTTTTTAATTATATTTTGCAAGTAGTAATTATTATATATATATATATATATATATATATATATATATATATATATGTTGCGGATAAGGTCCAAAAACGTTCATTGTGTATATTACCCAGGTAATGTGAACCTCATACATATGAACATAGTAATT
>PVMI01019869.1:440-17415 GCA_008528875.1 Aulacorthum solani
GTGAAATGTGTGTACATAAAAGGATTAAACAATTTACACATGTCAAAATTGTTTTGGTAAGGAAGCATATTTGATAAGAACAAAATCCAGAGGCTACCTCACTAATCCTAAATTTATAATTTTTAAACACTTAGAGAATTGTTTTGCAATATGTACATACAAATTCAAACAATGTATTTGAAATTTTGAAGACGCTTTTCATTATGTTTCATTAATAAAGAATTTTTTTAACTTGCTATAGGATTGAAATTTGCATATACTAATTCTCTATACCAAACCCATATTATGTTAACAAATATTTTCAATTATAATATCACAATGCGTGTGAGAAAAATAAAAAATAAATACAACAAAAACGAAGTTATCCAAACTATTAAAAAATTGAATTACCATTATAGGTACCTACTCAATAAAAATAACCCAGATTAAATATTTGTAATCTAAGATTTTAAAATATGTTTTATACTTGTTCGTTTTAAAAATTGTTAAACGACTCGTTACTGATATTGATATAAATTACTGTCGTCTGTTACTCTTTTTGTTTATTATCTATACATCGTGTATTCCGTGGTGTTATGATATCGCTGTTATCGCGGTAACAGAAATGGGTAGCTTATTATCTATATTATATTTCTGTGTATAATAATAGTAATAAATATCAAAATAGGTATAGCAATAATAATAATTGTTATAATAACACTCTCGTGAGTCGTGCGGCTGTGTTGGCGGCGGTATGTGTCACCCATCTCACAGACGTGTAATAAAATATGTCCGTTGTTTCTTCTTGCCCACCCGTCGTCGGCCCCGACACCAGCATCGCCGCTTCCGTTATTTAACCGCAACGTGAGTCATTCCAGAAATAAACATCTATAACCACTTGCACTACACATCGTACGCCGTACCTACACCTGCACTCACACGCACGCACACGCGTACGTAGGTATCACACAACTGACAACTGTACCCACACCACGAGATAATACCAACACGTTCGTCCTGGCACCTATAATATAGATAGTCGGTCACCGTCACTGTTCGATCGTCCGTCCGCGCTATTCGATCGGCCGGCGTGTGTGGAATTTAATTTTTTCACCGTTTTTGAAAGGTCCCCGGGATTGTGTCCTCGTGCATGGTCGTACCAGAATTATTGGAATGTCCTGAGCGCGTGTCTCAGACCTACCACCACTCGATGGGACAGAGCAGTCGTCGGAAGGTGAACAGAATAAGACTCTGTCTTACCCGCAGTGCACTAGACACACCGAGCTATGTCTATTATCAACCTTCTGTATGATGCAAGATGTAAGTATTCAACCGTCGATGTGTAGGCAGTACAAATAAGTTGTTTGTTACCGTTTTCAGAATGACTCAAAGGACTCGGCAGATTATCATTATGAAGCTACCGAAACGGTGAGGAACATTTTGAAAAGGCAACTGCTCACAACCGATTTGTTCCAACAGACATTTTTGACCACCATTCTCTCTGCTTTGGATAATCATACCGTCAACAATAATAGTAAGTTGTTAGGTACTTGATTTCATCATTGATATATTACTGAAAACTTAAAAAAAATTTATTTTATCATTAATTTTAGGTGTTATCAATACATGGTTGGATACGCTGCTAGATTTCATTGAATTCTTACCTGTTGACTGCTTACAAAGAGAGGTAACATAATACTGAAATTGTATTTTCTTAATGACTTTATTCTACCCATTTCAATGTTGTCAGATTTTACCATTTGCTATTGAAAGAAGTGATCTGTCCAAGCCTGAATCATTACGATTAATTAGTTGCAGGATTTTTGGATCTCTTGCCCCCAAACTAAATGCATACATGTAAGTTATTTAATATTTTAATTTAATATTGCATTATATTTATACTTATATTTGTAATTTTAGTATTAAACGTGAAATATGGCCATGTATCTTATCACTTTGCCAAGATGAAAGTGTTCTAGTAAGGAAAACTGTTTGCCAAGAGCTAAGTAAAGTGAGTGCATTTCTTAAAGACAATACAGACAATTCAAAAGACTGTATTTTGCTGCCAGCAATTGTGGATTTAGCTAATAATGCTGATTATGGTGTCAAAGTTGCTCTGCTCGATGTCATTGTAGACATAATACCATGCTTTCCCAGGGAAATAATTGTCACCGTTGTGGTGCCAATGGTTAAAAAACTAATCGACACAGATTTTAATAAAAGTAATTTCCTAGTGGTGGCTGTTGCCAAGAATTTTGGTGTCATTTGTAAAGCTCTTAGAGGTTAGTGATTTGTTTTTACTGTTTTTATTTTTTAAATTTTTGTGAGCTAAGTTCTAAATATTTCCGAATAGATTTGTTATATATATTATCTACAAACAAAATGCTAAACTTTTATTAAAAATTAAGTGTGAAATGTTAATGTATATTATGTATTATAATTATTGTTAAGTATATTATTATGATACATTTCCTTAATAAGCTAAAAGTAATACTTTTTGTTTTTCGTATTGAATTAAGTATTCAAATTTTACATTCACAATAATCAATTTAAGTATTTAACTCTGTTTTTTTTAAATTAGAGTGCATTGACCTATTATAATATTTGAAATTAGAATTATTATCTTGGGCATCTCAGCTTTTTGATATTTTAATTTTAAAGCAAGTTTGAGCATTTTAAAACTACATTTGTAAAATTTGATATGTTGTACTTTTGTAAGAGTCAATATATGAAGGTATATTTTTTTAACGATTTAATACCTAACAGTTTTTGATATTTTTACATTCCCATTCGAAAACTATTTTGATACTGGTCCTCAAATAGAAAAAAGTCGAAAAAAAAGTATTGATTTAAATGTTTACTAAGGAAATCTGTGAGCCAAAATGGCTCGCTAATATTTCTATAAGTACTGTATTAATTTCGACAAAAAAGACTGCCCGAAATCAGATTTTATGATATAAATATTTTTTTATTATTTCAGTTAAGTTGGTCATATAATTATTTACTTACTCATTTTTTCTCACTTGCTTAATAGTATTAATAATTTTGTTTACAAACATATATTAAACAGTTGTTAAAAGTATCTTATATCAAAAATTGGTAAAATTGTTTTATTAATAACATTGTTTGTATGGTAATAATTGTATTTTCATTTATAGACTATTTAAGTTTTGAAGATGTGTCTTGGTTCGTCAATAAATATACAGATTTACTGAAAATTGATTGCAAAACTGACTATATATGTAATAATGTAAGTATAAATTAGTTTCTAAATGTATATACATATTTATTACATAATAATTTATAATATTATATTCTGTATTGCACCTCATATTATTTTAAAACAGTATTATTATATTTATTATTCCTAAAAGTAACTAAATCTCATTAACTACCATGAGGGTCATTTTATTTTAAAAAGTCAACTTAATAAAAATCTAATGAATCATATTAATATAATACAGTACGCAATAACTCAATATTCAGCTTACATTATATTTATCTAGACTAAAAAGCTTCATATGCATTTTCGGCATGAACCCAAATCCGTAAATCCATTTGGTACAAGAACTACTTGGTTTAATCTTCATATTGTGTTTTAGGTTATATGTTTTGTGTGTGTTCTTATACTGAATAATTAAATGTAATAAATAGGTATCATAAGCTATTTAATTGAAATCCAATTATAAAATACTCATAAACAAGGTAGTAGTCAGGGGGGACTTATTGTTCAGATCCCCACAAAATTAACATATTACTTTAAAATTTTAAAATTTCTTAGTCAAAAAAATATTTATACTAAAAACCTACCTAAAATATTTTCCGGCTTAAGCCTTGCTTATAAGTTCAAAAAATTATTTCAAATATAAATAAATTTTAATATTGACCTCTTATAATATACTTGTTTACATCAACAGGATCATACTATTAGTGATAAGCCATATTTGACCATTCAAAAACTCTGTGCCATCAGCCTAACAGAAATTATACTTTTAAGTTCATCTGACAAGGGTAGCACAACTTTGTTAATTTACCTTATCAATCATTTGGTTGATTTGGTCTCTGAAGATTATGTGGAGATAAGAATTGCTTTGGTGGATATTATCAAAGAAGTATGTAGTTTATTTAGATTAACTTTCTCCATTTCTAAAGATTAAAATTGTTATTATATCACTCATTTCTTTTTTAGGTTTTGGTATCATTAAATGATAAAGTTGTATTGATTTCTTCAGTGTTAATGAAAATGTTGTCTGAGAGAGATATAAAAGTTTTAAAAGTATTGATTCCAAATTTAAGCTTTATGATTACAAAAATGGTAAATAAAAACATAATTGTAAATTAAATTTACTACATTTAAACTGATTTTATTTTTATTTTTAAAGAAATACCAAGAACAAGTTTTAAAATCACTGATGCTCTTAGAAGAATTTTTGTTTGTCCAATACAACTGGAGGTTGTATGCAGAGTTTTTACACCAGATAATGGTTTTGCCTACATGTTACACATCTGACCAGGTATTTTATGTTGGAAAAGTAATGCTCGATAGATTGGAATGTGTTGTAAGTAATATATTTTATTTATTATTTTGTCTGTGTGTTATCTTTAGTTTATCTATATTTTTTTTTTTTACAGAGACAAAAACCAATTAAAGAAGCTGTTTGTACACTGCTATTGACAATCTTACGTTACAATTTAGATGCTAACCAAAGAACATTACTACGTGAACATCTCATTGATCGTAATTATCTCAATACAATATTTTTAATTTAATTTATAGTTAGTTTATTAAGTTATAATTTCTTTTTAGTTTTTTTATAAAAACATTATTGAATATTCACGGAGGGCAAAAAAATTAATCAAAACAATATTTGTACATTCATCATTGTTTGATTTTGTCGTAAAAGACTAAAATACTTATTATTTAATACTTAAATAATTACAGATTAGATTTTATTTTATTAGAAACTTTATATTCATATATATTATTTCAAACAAATAAAAATATCCATCAACTTTAAGGAATTAATAGATAACTTAAATTTAAATATTTTTATTTTGTTTTCATGGCGTTATATTTTTTTTTCAGGTACAGTACAAAATCCAAATTTTTACAAAAGATCATTTTACATATTTATATGTCAAGAAGCATTGAATGTATTTTCCACAGCATATTTTAAAAAACACTTTTTCTTGGGTTTACTTTCTTTAGCAGGTATATAATTTATTTTTATTTATTTAGTAATATAAATGTCTGAATTTTAAACCATATGAGTATTAAGTGGACTCTTGTGGCTCTCTGATAACTCCTATAGATCATACAAGAAAACCATAGCTCGTGCATATTTATGAAAACTGCAAAGTTTAGATCCAAATATATAATAACTAATGTCCAGATTTTTGTACAAAAAATTTGTTTAAATACACATATATTTTATGCATACAACATTTCCAAAATATGCTAAAAAAAACTTTACCTAGCATAGGTCTATACTCAGTGTTAGGTAGTTCCTTGACGCAAATTACAAATTAGTAAATTACTTTTGCTGAAACGTTATAGTTATTTCATATATTTTATTTAAATTAACACAGTTATACTGCAATTACTTTTAAAAGTAGCATTATTTGTAACTCCCTACTTTTTGAATGAAAAATTAAAATAATGCTTGGTAATGCTAGTGTAATTTTAATAAAAATATTTAATGTAACAAGTAACATATTTCATTATTCTTCAAATGTAATTTACCCAATACTGTTTACACATTTAAAAACTTCTGTCTACTGAAGACATTATAGACATATGTTTAAGACAAGAAATGTCTTAGGTAACAACTTTTTAATATTTTTATTGCTATTGTTTATTTCTGCAAATTTTTTTATAGAATTTTTTTTCAAACACTTGCCATTATTTTAGCAATTTTTATACCTATTCCTCCTTTTTATTATTACTAATATATAATAAAAAACCCGGACCATTATTTTAGAAGCCATACAATTAAATTAAAAAATCAGCTGAATGTAAAGTGAAAAATTAAATAGATATTTCTCAACCTTATTAGAAAGGTCTATAATCTATATAGTTTGATTTGTAACTAAAATAATTTTTGGCAGTCCACAACGTATTATTTATTATGCGTGAACTAAGAAGTTGCATAACATTCTTATTTATCTAATTTATATTGTTATGCGACTTTACTTGTTTGTGTGGTTTTATTATTTTTCTTTGCTAATAATAGTAAGTGATTAATTACTGAGCCAGATACTTAAATGGAATAATGGATTTTCTAATTATAATCTAAATAATACATTGTTATATATTTCAGATGATAAGGTCGCAAATATTAGATATAGCTTATGTAATATTATGTCCAGCATAGTAAATATATTTAAGATTTCGACTGAAAAACCTTTAGTTGATAAATTAATTGATGCTATAAACAAACTTTTATATGATAAAGATCGAACTGTCCAAGAACAACATCCTCTTTTAGAATATTGCAATACTACTATTGGTCTCATACTACAGGTAATTTTACAAATCCATATTGAAGTTTTTATAATATGGTAGATGTAGTGACTAATAAAATATGCACTATAATTCTGCCCAAGAGAGAAGGACTCGTTTCACATTGTAACTGATGGCGTTAAATGTCCTAGGGCACTGTTTTCCTCACTTAAACATTCTAAGTGAAAGAGTTGTATAGCACTACAACTACTAACTTTTGTTTGACTGGGGCAATAGTGCCCTAAGATGTTCCAACGCCGTCAGTTGCATCTCGAAACATTCTTTCTTGTGGGCTTTGGTATAGAAGGATGTAGAATCTAAATGGTACAAATATTATTATTTTTAGGAATAAATGTAATTAAGATGTCTTTGTAACTTATGTTATACAAAACTAAAAAGGTGGTTCTAATTAGAGTATACAAATTGATTGTTGGGATATTTTATTAAAATATGACATGCCATCACAATTACTGTGTATTATGCATAGTTTGGTTAGGAATATGGGAGGTAAAGTTTTCATAATTTTTGATTGTCAATTATTAGTTAAATATTTATTAATTTATGTACAATACTACAATCTAACGTAATAATATCAATAATACAAATAATTATATAATATTGATACTTGTTTTAGCGACCATCAAAAGTTATTAAGAGGATGTCGCCAGACTATTTGTTTTCATTCTGACAAATGCACAACATCATTTTTAGTTTTAATATTTCATTAAATTTACTCATTATCAAACTTAAAATTTAGTGTCGGATTAAGTTTTTTCTGTGTTCAGTATTAGATTTGATTATGATATATATTATCATCAATTATAATATCTAAGTACATTATGTACTTATAACTTGCATAAAACATAAAATGTTGTTACAAATAGCTTACGTGCAAACATAGATACCTAATGATCTATCTTAACTTCAAGTTTGATAATAGATCAATTCACTTTAGTATTAAAGTCTAACAACACATGATTGATTCTGCTGAACCCCAATTTGATATTTTGTATGTGAATCAGATAGGGAAAACAAATATTGTGTTGCTAACATCTTAAATTTTTGTATTTAAAACGTATTTCGATAGTGGTCCATATCGTATCCTATCTATTACACTGGCAATATCTATCTTTTATTTTGAAAAATATCTTATTTAAAATATTTGTTGATGATTAATTGTTATAAGTTATAGCCCATTTGATATATATATATTTCTAGCTGCTTTCATGCATTTTGCTATCCATTAAAAATGCCAACTATTTGATTCAATCTTTGTTCATTTAATTAATTAATATTCCTTATAATTTTGTTCAAAACACTAAAAATCTATAAATAATATGTTTAAAAATGAAAATCTTTGTCACACATGTTCTCTTTTTAATTTTACAAATTATTTTCAAAATTTTTTTTAA
Source organism: Aulacorthum solani (assembly GCA_008528875.1). Taxonomy (NCBI): domain Eukaryota; kingdom Metazoa; phylum Arthropoda; class Insecta; order Hemiptera; family Aphididae; genus Aulacorthum; species Aulacorthum solani. The sequence continues at coordinate 8,334 of PVMI01019869.1, forward strand.
ATTTTATTTTATGGACAGATGGCGTTACTAGTTTATTCATATTTTATCACTCAATATTTCATGGACAAAAGTTGGGCCCATAAAATTATGCTTTAAATCTGTTCCGCAAAATATTTTATTATTTAAAAAATCCGGATGGCTATCAGATGGGTGGATCCAGAGAGCATGCATGATATAGATTTACATTTTACATTTTTTAATTATCTAGATACAAATTTTATTAATGTGCTGATATTTTTTTGTTATAATTTATTTAAATAAATCCTTTTTTGTAGTTTTGAATCAAAATTATTTTTTTGTTGTTTAGTATACTAAAAATAATATTTAATTTTTAGGGTAAGAGGATTATGTCTGAATACACAGAAATTGACGATGATATAATGAAATTTAAAGAAGAATCTCGTTTATTGCTTTTGAAGTCATCTGAACGTATTCAATTGGACAATGGTGGTGTGTTCTTAAAAAGTCTAATCGAAGAAAAGATGTTTTCAAGCCAAATAGACGAATGTGAGTAACATCAAGTCAAACTTTTTGGTTATAATTTATAATAGTTCATTCATTTATTAAGTATTTTTTTTCACAGGTTTAAGAACATCAAATGAAGATGATAAAATTACTTTGGCTGGTAAAAAAACATTGTAAGTATATAAAATAATTAAACAATATATTAAGTTATAGTTTTATATAAAATACAGTATGCATTTATATTTATCCTATTTGTATGTTTAATTAAATATGGACACTTGAGTTCTTCATGTTGAATTAAAAATTTAAAATCATCTTTAAAGTGAACACAAGATTTTATTTACTTTTAAAAAATAGTTTGATAAAAATAAAAACCTTTGATAAGTTTTTAAGGTTCAACCTGATAACTGCAGAAATTGCCAGGTTCCTCCCCAAAAGAGCCATTGTTCTTCTCACAGTGATATATAATGCATGTCTAAGATTGTCGTATTTTCCTATGCTTTGGAAATTCTCTGTAACAATTCTAGTTCCAAAACCTAATAAGCCTCCTGACACATCCTCCTCCTACCGACAAATAAGTCTCCTCCCCTTCTTCAGCAAAATTTTAGAAAGACTAATTTTTAAAAGAATTCTTCCATACATTTCTTCTAGCTTCATATTGCCAAGTACTCAATTTGTTTTTTGTAGTGCTCACTCCTTAATACACCAACTGCACAGATTAGTCGACGTTATCTCATTCTCCCTTGAAAAAAAAGAGTATTGCTCATGTGTCTTCTGCCTGGATATATTCCAAGCTTTTGACAGGGTATGTCATGAGGGACTGCTATATAAAATAAAGCCCCTGTTACATCCAACCTATTATTTATTAATCAAATCCTACCTCACAGATCGTTACTTTCAGGTCAGAGTTGGCACATCCTTTTCTGGCTTAGCACAGGTTAGTGCAGGTGTTCTTCAGGGTGGCATCCTTTCTCCTCTATTATTCAATATCTACGCTGCTGATCAACCCACCTCTCCGTTCACAACTGTGGCAGAATTTGCTGATGACAAGGCTATTGTCTCAATCCATGATAATCCTCATATAGCTTCACTCAATCTTCAACCCGACCTCGACCTCATAACTGATTGGTATAAAAAATGGCGTATCAAAGTTAATCAATCCAAATCACTACATACAACAATTCTCCTCCTTATATCTCAAACCTAACTTTACACATCAATCTAAAAATTAAAACAGTCCACGAAGAAGCAGTAACTTTTTATAAATGATTCCACTCAAAGCTCCCTTCTCATACCAATCCCCTCATTTCAAACCTTGCCACCTTCACAATTCTTGGAAACCCTCCCAGGAGGCTCAGAAGGAAATGGTGTCGTGATCTTCTCTATGAGTAATCTAAAGTATCGCAATATACATTAAAAAATAAAATAAAATAAAATCATCAAGTACATCAAGTAAGGGCAGTGTTACTACTGGGTAATTCCTCCCATCAAGTTTTCATGTATTATACTTCTACTATCTAATATTCTTATTGTTCCAAAGGAACAGAATGTATATATCGTGTAAAAAATAATAATAAAAAATTTTTTTAAGTTTTTAATATTTTCAGTTATTTAAATAAATAGGTAAACCAACAATTGTTTTTAATGAAAAAAAAATTGCTTATAAGTTATAATGCATGACAATCTGAAAAATTGATGAGTAAACTTAGTATTACTCGATTGGATGTAACATTGTATTATAGCTTAAAAATTATTAAAAGATAATTTTGTTATATTTTTAGTATGTTGGAATCTGAGTTCATCAAAGATACCGGTGTTTCCATTAACAAAATGATGGAACATTCGTCAAAAATTCCTACACCTGTACAGCAAATAGTTATTGATCCACAAAATGCCAGATCGCTTAAAGAGCAAAAAATATCTTATCTGCCTGTAAAAAAAGATAGAACAATCTCACCAGCATATCGATCACAGAAGAGACATGAAAGTAGTGAACATGTGGTAACTCGCTCAACAAATATTGCCAAAAGAAATGCCAATTTTGGTGGAAAAAGACTTAGTGTACCTGTGATGTCCTGTATCAATGTTGATATTAAAAAAGATTCAAATGGTAATCTTATTAAGTTTGCAGCAAAAAGACCACAATCTTGTTATGTAGATGGAAATCAAATTGTTTTGTCAGAAATAAAAACTGAAAAATCCTTGTCTGATGAATCATTAAATAAAAATTCCAAAAATAAACCTTTGAGTCGTCTTCCAATAAGGTATTTGAAAATAAAAAGATCCATATTTTTTAAAAATAAATTAAAGACTTCATATTTGTTTAATAATTATTATTTTGTTATTTCAGAAAATCGCAAGGTAAATAAAAATACAGTTTTCCACTAAGTTAAAGCTAAACCAATGATCTTATGCCAAATTGAAATATTTTAACTGTGATAAATTCAGTATACGCACAAAAAATGTATTGTAGGTACAAAAAAGTTTTAATTTTTAATATATGTTGTAACTTTTAATTACCTTACATATCATGAGTTAGGTTTAAAGCTAAGTATAATTTATATATTACCTTTTACAGTATTTATAACATTTAGATGAGCTAATATATTCTTAATTAATTTAAAACTGTAATGTTTTCACGAGAATAATTCAAATAACATTCTTATTTTTATACTTTAATGCCGACTTATTAAATGTATAATCACAATTAACCCAAAGAGTTATATTTGTGTAAAAAATATATTCATAATTAACTATTAAGAGAACATCTTGGTTTGAAATAGTGTCTTATATAACTAATACAACAACAAAGTTTTAAAATATGATTTTCTTTTTAAAGTATTTATAACAAAAAAAAAAATGTCAATTGAGTTGGGCTTAAAATCAGATATTGGAAATATTTATAAATTGTTTTTCTATTTTCGACATTATAACTGTGATCATAGCCAACTGCTTAATAACTATTTTATAAAATCTTAAACTCCAATCTATGAATCTAAAAAAAGATTCACTGCAAAACTTAAGCTAAAAAATAAATAATAAAACATTGAACGATCTAAATTAAAACTGCTTAAATGAATATTGGTTTCAAGCCATCTTTGTTGTACTCAAAATTGGTCATTGGAGTGTCCAAACCAATTTTTTATAGTTTTTGGCCTTAATCTTGGTTACAATGTTTGATAACAAAATACTTAGGTTTCCAACATTTTTAACAGCTGGTATAAATTGATCATAAAAATTTACAATATGTTACAAATTTGACTATTTTTATATCGGGTATTTAGGATTAGAATTTAAATAGAGAAATATTAGCTTATCTTCGGTAGGTTTATCCAATGTACAATATTTAAACTGTTATTTCTTTAATAGATTGTTATTGTTATAATATTATGTATGTAGGAGGAAATTGGTACTTTTATACAATTTTGATGACAATGTGTATCATTTATATTTATATTTATTTTTTATTTTGCAAACCATTTGAGTTTATAAATGAGTAGCAATTTATCATGTTCATTCATTTCATGAGATGTATTTTAATTATTGAAGTCATTTTTTTTTACGACTTGTATTCCGCTAAAAAATATAAACTTAAACAAAATAGCCTCGGATAAAAAATCCACAAAACAGCTATACACCATTTGTCCTAATTTCAACCTTTTTTATGAGATATTTTTGTACTAAACAATATGGAATGTCCAGCAAACCATTCTTGACAATGGACGTCCAACCAACAACTAAACAGATGAATGGAACCATAATTTTTTTAAATTAGTTAGTTCCAAACACTCTTCTGTTTGGACATTAATTGAACAAATTAGATTGTCCTTGGATGAAACAAAAAAAGCTCAAATTATGGAAAGCGATTTAAAACCCCCCAAAAAATATGTGAGAAAAATTCTTTAATACATTATGTAGCAATGGTTTAAACTTAAAACAATTGAACGAACAATAGACGTGTTTTTAACAGCTATAATGCTTACAATATATGCTTATTTAATTATTATTATTGACTATAAATTTTAAATTTTACTATTGCATATTAACTTTTATAAATATATAAATATATTTGTTTTTGTAAATTTGTATTATTATTGTAATTTTCGTAAACTGAATTAAATTTATTCTTATAGCCCAAAAATATTGTATGAAATAAGTTGAATGTAGGACACGCTGTATAGCTTATCTTGTATTTTTTTTGTCATGAGCTTTTTTTACTATCCTATCACCTAAAAAATTAAACCTAATAATTTTAACTTTTAATCACATCTTAAAATGTTTTGTTCATCTAAACTTTATTTTACCAATAATTATAGGGAAGGCTATCTATAGCAGTCTCTAAAACTAATAAAATACATTACCAATGACATTTTTTACAAATTAATGATTTAAGAACAAAATTAAATTTGAATTAAAAGCAAGAATTAATTTAAAAAATATAAATGGGGTTATACTTATGATGGAATAATTTCTTAATATTTTTAATTTTTATAATGTCAAAATATTTCACTGTATTGTATATATTTGAAATTTAAGACTGTTTATTAAACATTTAAATTTTTTTGTTATATTTAGTATCTTTTTCTGAAATATGTTCATGTGAAACTCTGAACCTTGATACATTTTGGTGAAATAAGCAATCTTATAATTTATGTTTGAACTATTCTTGTTTTGTTTATATTTATAGTTAAATTATTTGTGCAATCGTCTATGATATTTATACCTAGTTATAGTTTAATTATGTGTTTAAAAAAAATTTAATTTAAACTTTGAAGTAGAGCGTGTAACCAAATTAAATAACAAATATTATTTATTTTGTAGTTAAAACCATGGCCTTGTTGTCATTTGAAGAGTTTTAAAAAGTACTGTTATGTTAATTAAAAAAAATATATATTTTAATTGTTTTTATCTTAATGTGTTTATGTATGATTTATTGTTATCTTATTAATGAATCTTTTCTATAAACTTAGAAGATAATGTTTTTATTTTGGATTGTCAATATGAAAAGTTTGATTTGTCATATTTATACAATGTGAAAAAATAAACAAATTATGTATTGTTATTAAGAGGATATTGTACCCTCATTTGTTATTTCAGTCTTATGGCCACAAAAAGCTTAAAATAGTAAGTACTCTAATTTAATTCTTATTACCGTTAATTTATTGTTAGTATCAGTAAATTTACTGATTATTGAATTTGTATAGGAGAATATAAAGTGCTCAGGTATGGCAGATATTATATTACTATTTATTCATAATATATTTTATTTTTTTACTTATGTTTTTAAAACTATTAAAAATAAATATACAAGAGAAAACTTTGGCCAAGTACGGTTTATACTCAGTACTCTTTTTTACAAATTCGATGATGATATGTTGATGTGTCTAATATTCATAATGATTGGGACTACCACTATAGTAATAAAATACAATTTTGATGTATGGCCAAGGGTGGAATTACTGAATGGTACACCATCGCTGTTGTTTTTAAGTAGAAAAATACACTATATTTGAGATCTATATTAAATATATATCAAATTCTAAATTGAAACTTTACAGGGCAACATGTGTAATATTATACAAGCCATTACAATTTATTTTTACACTTTCACGCCACTACTAAGGTACAAAAGTGCAAATCAATTTTACACCTTAAGGCTATCAAAAAAAATAGACTTTACGCTTTTCGATAAAAATTAATGAAAGCTTCTGAAGTCGTCCTCTCCTTAATAATTTATTTATTTCATTACATAAATATTATTTTAATTATTTTTAATCATGTATTTTTATATTATAATAATTTCTTACAGAGAACATATTATAGTTGTTATATAGGTATTATAGGTACATCTAATATTAAGATCATAACAATTTGAACTAAGAAAAGAACTTTTGAACATTGGAAGTTCTAACAATCAATACATGTAATAAAAAAAATCATTGCATGATATGAGAAACAATTTCGAGTCTTGTCAGCCTGTATAAACAGTATTTCTATTGAAGTTTATTTAAAATAAATTTTAACTTTAAATGTTAAACATCTCATTAGTACCAACAAGGTCCAAAATCCTACCAGAAATCATCCACATAATTGAAACTCAAAGCATTTTTTCAACAACTTTTTGTAAATATTGATACAAAAAAAAATTATTGTAAAATAAATGCATTCATTGCTCAAAGCTGTCATTTAAAAAACCCTTTAAAGAAAAAAAAACTAGACAAAAATATTATATTATTTTCAGGGTCACTGCACTATAGCCCTCTTGGCTCTTGGTCAAAGAGTAAGATTTCAGTTTATAAAACTGTCAAAAATATTTGAATTAAAACATTAAACATAAAGAAATTAATTATAAATACCTAGGGTAGGTTAGGTCATAGTAGAAAATCACAATTATCAAGCCTAGACTTACCTAATTGATAAACAGCCACACACTGAGCCATTTGTTAACTAGAACTTGAAATAGTTGAAATATCCAAATTGATCTAACATGAAATATGGTTCCTTAAACCTGAAAATGTAATGTAAGTAATTTAAATTAATAATTATTAGGTACATACTTAGTAAATTATGAATTGATAACATATCAATGGACGAGGTCTTACCCTTGATTGTATCCATCCGTGTTAAGGCCCATCTCTTCTTAAGTACATTAAAATATAATTTTCCACATTTTATATATGAGCATAGTTCTTTATTCTGTAAGTAGCATCAGCTCGATTGACTCGAGTCACATTATTACAAATTGAATGTTTTCCTCGAGCTTGGTCCATTTCTACAATATAATACTGGTTTTCGATCAATAATAGTCTTGCTAAAATAATAAATATATAGTTTTGATTATTACAAATAATTGGTATGCAAAATTATTCCACATACCTAATTATTTTTAGTAGCAATAAGAATTCATTAGATGTACAACAATTTTTTTTTTTTAATCACAGCATTGACATGATTCAATTAGGTTAACAATAAGACATACTTTACCACTACCTATATTTACATTACTATTATACATCAAAATGGCAGATTATGCCGTTCTACTTAATGAATTTTGGATACCAAAGCAAACTATAAATGTATTACACAATTATTCAAATTCATGAAGTAAAACGGTTGCCACCAACCAAGATGAATATTAACGGACAATGGTCATGTTATAATATTGTAAATCACACTATATTTTAAATTCCTCCAGCAGTATCGGATAACAGTCTAGATAAAAAAACAATAATAATAATAATAATAATAATTATAATAATGACAGAAAGCATGAGGACTTTAAATTATTATTATGAACTAAAATATGTGCTTCATGCCTTGATTTATTATTTCCTATTTTACAGAAATGGAACCAACAACCACAAAGCTTAAAAATAACTTTATACCTTATTGGTCTGGGTCAGTAGAAAAGTGCTTCAATTTTCTTCAACAGCAACCATTCGGGTAGCGGGGTAGGAAAGTGAATCTCAGTTGGTGCATTCGGCAGGTCAAAATTTAAATTCCCAATAGTTTTCAAAAGCGACAGGAAAAATTGAAATTTTTACGAAAAATGCGTTTTTGAAAAAATCAATTTTAGTTTTTATAGTAATTCTAAAAAAATGATCATAGATATATGACATTTTAACTGAATGTCTGTGTTCTATACACCATGAAATTTTCAAAATATTTCGTCTCAGTTTAAACTATTTATAAGCATATGAAATTTATTAGTTTTTTTTGGATTAATATCTATAAAAAATGTTACCTCGGTCAAAAAATTTGAAAATATAATACAAGGTTCTCATAAGTTATTGTTAGTGGAAATTAATAAAAAAGTTGAGAGTAAGTCTTCAATAATTTTTTATGATTTTCTAAATTTCAAATTTCGACGAAATACCTACGTAAAAATCACGAAAATTTGCAAATTATTTTATGTTAGAAATTCATAAAATATTTTCTTTTCATATCTAAGATTTGAAATTTCAATACATTATACATTATTCCTTATTAGTTAGTCAACCTTTATGAAAAAAAAAAAATTCTACCGGTAAGTTAAATTAAATTTTTATGAGCGTTGGAAGTTTAAATTTTTACAACATTGGATATTCACTAGATTTCTCATGTAGCGATTTTCTTATTTTGGTGTAATTCAAAAACGAATAACTGTATACCCTGTTCAAAATAAGACCGGACCTCGGCGGCCGAGTTGTGCGAGAGGCGGCTTATTTCTGCGGCTCGGCCTGACAAGCCGCCGCCGACGAGAGCGCCGCATTATTCTCGTATCGACTGCAGACGAGTCAGGCACGTAGTCAGAAAATATTCACTAGGTGGGCCAATGTTAGATGGGCCCCCTACCTAAATATATTACCTTGTACCTTGTAGGGGTGGGCTCCTTAAGGTAGTTATCAGAATATCATTGCTATAAATATAACCTAATAATACCATAGTTCATCATTATGCCAATAACTAATAAATGTAATAAAAAAAAAAATTGATAAAATACATAAATACAAATCAAATACAAATAATGCTTTTAATAATCATGATAATTAATAATAATAAAATTCAAATATTCAATATAAAGACATAATCTTTAAATTAAATACAATTAATATAATTTATGTTCTAATATAACAGT
>PVMI01019871.1:1725-14170 GCA_008528875.1 Aulacorthum solani
TGATAAAAATTTCATGTTTAATGTGCTCGAATTATATTACTCATTGCGCAATAAAACCAAAATGGGTACAAATTTTTTTAACACATTTATTTAATATTATGCAGAAATCTAGAAACGGTGTGTGTTCATTCGAATTTAAATTTTTACCCCCATAAAGTTTGACTAAATATCCGCCAAAATATATCTAATTTTGGAATTGATTAAATACCTATATATGTGGTGTAATGATAAATGTTCAATTCAGACATTTGTATCCCGTAGGTTTTTTAGATTTTATAAGCCGTGCGTAACATCGTCAGTGGTTTTGTACTCATAATAAAATAAATATGACATCTGGAAGTCGGATGCGATGTAAGTATCTGGTATACTGCTTATAATTGCCACAATAAATATAAACGATTCTATAATAGACTCGACATATTATATTTATTTTCGGTAGGTACCTTACTACCGTCTATACCAATATTCAATATTATAATTTATAGATATAGTATTACTATACTCATTTATTTCTTTAATAGTGGTTTAGAACGTGTTGTAGACTGTATTATATATGGCTGATACAATACCCCTACTGTGCTGAGAAGTAAGAATTTGCTATTGAGTATTATAAGCAATGTTCTTATCTGGAATTAAAAAATAATAATAATTAACGAATAATTAAACATTATATTATTGTTTTTATTAATATATTTATCCCTTAAGGTTATTAGAGCATAAATTCAAAACATTATATTACACGAAACAGTGAATACGATCTTATAAAATATAAATATATTATGATATATCGTATAGCTATTTGAGGTTCGAACTTTTCTTATTTTTATTTTGTAATTTTATATACTGTGGCTCAATTACCGGGAGAGTTGGGACTGTTGGGTCAATCACTGGTGTCCAGAATCTTAACTCACTTAAGGGGCCCCGGCCGGCGACCGTACCAACAATAACTTATTTCTGTGTTTAATTGTTTATTTATATGAATATTGTAAACTTATTATGCATTTCAGAACAATATTTTAATATATGAAAAAAAGTTTCAAGAAATACGGTCCTATTACGTTAGTAATAAACTAATCAATAATATTAAAGTAAAAATACCATTATATTATTATATTGTAGCAACAACTTAAAGTGGAATATTCCCTTCCCAGTGAAATTATTTAGTAGGTACCTATATCTAATGTACTATCGAGGAATGAAGGATCAGCATTAATGTGTTATTACAATAATAAATTATTCTAAAAAAATTATTGGTAAACTATACTATCTTTGCCATTTTCACGTATATAAGTACGCGACAAGACAGTGACGGCGGTAAAAACCTTATCATGAAGAAAAAAAAATGTTCTCACTTTGCTCATAATAATGGTTAAGTTATAAATTCTCATCTTAGGTTTGGTCATTGATTAAAATGTAAAAAGATAAAAGTATGATATGTTACTTGGTTAGGCATACATATTATGCTCCTGATACTTAAATTATACACCATTGGGTATTTACATTACTTTACATGGGATGTATATACAAATCAAAAAATTATTTTTAAAAAACCTTTATAATTTTAAAAATATGTTTAGATAATAGGTACTAATCAATAGTTAGTAGTTGTGCTTATATAAAATGTGTAGGTATATGTTCATAATAAATTCATAAAAAATTAAAACCATTCACTATTATTTAATATTTATTTTTTTTAATTAAAAAAAATGTAGGTATTTATGTGTTATGAGAAACAGGATTGGGCCTATGATTCAACAAATATCATATCTATTTTACAAGGATATAATAAGATGTTATTTAGTCACTAATAATTTTACAGAAAAAAAATGAAAACAAGCAAGTAAAATGTAGGTTAAATTAAATAAAAAAAAAAAATTTAAAAGTAAAAGGAAGAAGGGTTGGGTTGGTATTATCAATATCCAATAGGCCTAAGGCGTTCGATTAAGTTCGTGATTAGAAGCAACATCGAAAAGGAAGTAAACAAATATTAGTTGAACTGCCGAACAAGTAATTTGATTGATGGAATATTAAAACTAACCTTGGAAAGTATTAACGGGTAGGTAATCAATTTTGTTAGAGAGAAATTTCTGCAGATATTTAATATTAGCCGAAAATCTGCAGTCGGCTAATATAACTTGTATTTGGACTTAACACGTTTTAGGAAACCTTATATTTTTCAAGCTTTACAACAGGTTTTTTTCAATATGTAGATTAAGATTTAGTGTAGGGCATAATAATACATACTAGATGTACAATATACATATTTTATACGTATATACTATATGGTAAATCCAGGCCGTATTTAGAAATTTGCCTCCTTGGGGCAACAAAAAAAACGCTTTATTATACCAAATACAAATTTAAAAAATTTAAAATTGCCACCCCCTCTTAATCACCTGGGGCCATAACGCCCCGTTGCCCCCTTTTTAAATACGGTCCCTCTTTATCCAACATCACATCGCCCGAGGTGTATTCATTTGATGGATTCTTGGACATTTGATTTGTATTAAAATTCTATTTATCGACCCTAAATTTTGGATAGTCAAAAAAAACTTAAATTAGGGCCCTTCATTTAGAGTAGGTAACAATGAAGCCCCAGTTTGCCTAGTTATGCCACTGTTCGAGTAAGTACTAGTTATTAAAACCATTTTTTTATATAATATATATTATGTATCAATAAAAATTTGAAACAAATATCCGGTACAAAAGGTACCCACAGTCACCCACAATAAAAAATAAACTTGTTGCGCAATTGCATACAACAAACTTCACTGAAACTTCGAGTTAATACTGTTTAAAGCAGTGATTCCCAAACTTTTAAACTTTACCGCCCAATTAAAAAAAATCTGACAGACGCTCCCCCCCTCCACAAAGGCAAATGTATTGGTACGAATACATGCAATGAAAAATCAATTTATTGTTTATAAATAATTCATAGTATAATCAAATTATATGAACAAAATAAAAAAAGCTATCCTAATGAGATGGATGTATCTGGTGTTTTGATAGAAGTTGGTTGATATTTGGTTTAATTTTCGTTAGAAGCATTTTCAAGGCCCCTCCATTGGTTATTTATAATCATTGTCTTTTTTATGAGTAGATTGCTTACTGCACTAAACCCACGTTCAACCAAGTAAGCTGATGGAAATGTTATCAAAATTGTTTTTATAACAGCCCACAATCCATGATTAAGGATAGGTATTATCAGATTTGGCAATCAGTAAAGAAATTTTGTACGACGCACGCAATCCGTCATCATCTTGTTTCGACGTTGTTAAAAACATACTGACGAATGTCAGCTGTTTCAAAAAATTATTATCAAGTGTTTGAAAATAAAACAAAAACACGAATAGAATTCAGATACTCCAGATCACTCCAAAATATTATAAATGTTATTGCGACAACGACCGGAAAGTCTACAGACGACGAATGATGATTGTTCTAAAAATACAAAATACACGTGTACAACAGTAGTGCAACATAATGTTGTTGAAAAAAAATGAAACAGTCACCTACCCCCCTTTTTTTAGTCCAATGTCCACCAGTTAAGCTTTTAACTTCCATTGCTCCCCTGGATGGCTCCACCAACGGGGAGATATCGTCCACTTTTGGAAATACTGATATACAGGGTGTATCAGAAAAATATGACAAATTAAATAACTTGTGTTCTAACAATATTTTTAGTTTTTTTTTCATATGATTAAAAAATATAGATTAGAAACAAGTCATTTCATTTGTCATATCTTTGTGTTACAATCTGTATACTAGATATACAATTTACATATAATATACTATATAGTAAATCCAAGATCACATATGTCCAGGGTGTATTAATTTGATATCATGAAAAATGTTAAAATTCTATTAATCAACTCCAGTCATGTATAAGTTTAAAAAAAAACTTAAATTAGGACCATTTTATTAAAAGTAACACTGGAGCCTCAATTCACTTGGTTGCGGGTACTAATAACTGTTAAAATCATTTTTTACGTATATTATGCACCAATAAAGATTTTAAAAACGTAGGTACCTGCGTTGCAAACAAAATATATGTGTCTCAACGCCTCCCCCTGCAGTCCCCCACAAAAAAATTAAACTAGTTGCTCCACAACAAACTACACTGGTCCTCTTATAATCTGCGAGTTATTAGTCAATACTATGTAGGTACCTACTATGGTTTATGACGTTTACCGGCCCACGGTATGTTTCGGTGCGGAAGGCTCAGTATAGAAAATATTATGTTTGTATTGTCGTTGTCGGATACCGAATTCGGGACGAATAATCTGCAGACCGAGCGCAATGTGCGTCGGTCGTGATGCTTATAATATACGGTCTAACTGTAACCGTGTTGTATAGGTACCTACTTACACGCTGGTTATATACCTATAACAGCCGCGAAAACCCAATGATAACATCGCAACGTGAGCCGTGGAGTGTGCGTAATAGCGTAATTCAATTTTGAAAGAAAAAATTATTATTACCTATTATTATTTATTATGATTATTATTACTATTATAGTGGAACCTGTCCCGCGATTTCAGGTTGTGAGCAGCGCTCTGCATATTTGTGTGATACTATGCGTTTAATTTTAATTAAAAGTTAAAACTCATCATAAAGGCGGTCCCATCCGTCAGGACTTGAACACAAGTATCTTTCTAAAAAATAATAATAACGATGGAAAAATATACCTGGTATACCTCTTTCTATACACGTTCGTTTCATTTATAACATGTATAATAATATAAATGTGTATAGTAATGTATATATATATATGTACATAGAAGTTATGCGTAATTTGATTTTACTCGCTGGTATTTAAAATATTTTACAAAGTCAGCAGTATTAGACCTGTGTAAGGACTAGGTTTGTGCGGAGAAAGGATTCGATAGACTATTTGATATGATGTCAAGGGTTATAATATAAAGAATCTCATATTATATATATATATATATATATATATAGGTATAAAGTGGTTTTACAAAAATGTCGAAAACCGTTTAAAAAAAAATTACAGTACCTATATTGTATACATACATACGCGTGTGGATTACTTTTCTGCGATAATTTGTTGTTAATGGCTGCTTCGTGATGTACATAAAATGCGCGTTCCAACAAAACGAACTTGGGAATGTTAAAACTTGTTATAATAATGCTCATAGGTTATTCGCGTTCCATAAACCCATGTTTTGTGCTATTCATCATTACGAGTATATTATATATTTTCATGTTTCTACAGTTTTCAACCGTTTTTGCAGTACAAGAAAAAACCTGAATAATTAAAAACGCATTTATACCTAACAATCATATTAAGTGTATTATAATATTATATTATTAATCATAAATCCAAATTTAAAGATCTATCATCAGGTTATGGCGACTTGACTGCAGTTCACCAACACCAGACAATTTATTTTTTAAACACACTGCAGTGGATAATATTATAATATATATATAGGATGTTTTTATTAAAATACTTAACTATAAATTAAGTGTATGATTTCTTCTAATAATTTCGATTTTTGGTTTTTTTTTAAATGTATTTGATATATTTTATGAAAATAAACTATTATCATACTAATATATAAATATTTATAAATGATGTGTAAATTGTAAATAATTTACATAAATATTACAGAAACATATGTATATATATATATATACATTGTAACCTTCTTTAATCATTACATATTTTAAAATTAAAGAAGGTTACAATTTATTTAAAGTTATATTAACTTATTATACTTACGATTAGCGAAGATTATTACGTTAGTATTCAAGTTCTGAAGATTAGACTTGACAACTTGAGAGATAAACGATAATATGAATATAACTAGTAGCATAATATAATTATAATATCCATATATATATATAAAGAACATTTTAACTTATATTATGAGTATTATGTACTGGACAAAGCGTTATAGTAAGTACCTATATCAATTTTTAATATAAATTTTTTTTCCCATAATAATTCACTGATTTCACTGTGTTACTACGTTGGTAGATACTTATTCCTACATATTTGTAACTATTTATTAACAACAAATAATTTAATGTTCGACTATTCGATTGGAAAACTGCAGAACAAGTGTCCTCTCCATCATTCCAGTACAGTTTATACTGTATGTGGTATGGAATTATTGATGTATACACTTAAATGGTAAGTAGGTACCTACTAATATAATAAGGTGCAAAGTAGCAAGTGCTATACTATACATATATATAAGGGAACTCTGCATCTGAGCCACGACCCGGCCCAAAATATTGGGTTTGATTTAATTATTATAATAGGTACCTACTCTAATAATTAATAATTTATGAACCAAGTAAAATAAATTTTTTTTTATAATATAGTCATGCCAATATGACAATATATGAGTAAAAAACGATTACGAAAGTTTATTTTCCACGACGAACGCCTTCAAATTAAAACAAAGTAATTCCTATGCTTTATTGATATGGATGAAGTTATAGGAATAAGGCGCATCAATTTATCGATCAATTTAGAAGGTTGTTAAAAGAACTTTTAATACATAAAATTTAATTCTGATTGTTCTTGGAAATGAAACTATATGTGGTTATATAGTTTACATAATATATAATACCTATATTATGTGTCATGTGAACTAATAAGTTTATATAGAATTAAAAAGCTGAACTAGTGGGTAACCGGCTGCTGTACAGTAGTAAATTGTCGAGTATGTCATTGTATTAGGTGCTTATATTTAAATTCAATGGTAAATAATTGCATGTAACGAACGAGGAGATGTTTAGTAATCTTATAACTAACAATCCTTGTATAAATAATCTAATTTAATAATTAAAAAAAAAAAAATTCGAAAATTCGAAAATGGCTATAAATATAGGTAATAAATTTCCGGCCATCTTTTTTTTTTTGTTGAAAGCATAAAAAGGGAATCTTCTATTAAGATTCCTCATGTTAACTATATAAAGCAAAACTTTTACGAATTAATAACTGAAAAATAATTTCCACATTTTCGGGGTTTTCATACATTTTATAAAAATTTGAATTTTAAATGCATATAAAAAATAATGTATCTTTAATATTTTTGAATTGCTATTGAAGAAACTTATGAGGAAGCTTGCATACAAATTATTAAGCTTTTTACTAAGTGAAACAATTTTAATTTTTTATCGTCAAAATTACAAAATTTGAAAAATTGATCATGGTTTTAAATTATAAATAGCTCCGAGTCAAAATATTTTGAAAATGTTAGCATATATGGAAAATGCCATTATACACTTTTGGTAAAAATTTCAAGTTTATACAGTTATTGATTTTTGAGTTACGTCAAAAAAATGTAAACCAGTTTTTTCAAAAAATTGGTAATTTTCCCATTTTTTTTTTTTTTTGTTTCTTCTGACTCTCGGGACTACTGCGAATTTTCAATTTTAACTTTCCGAACGTATCAACTAGATTCACTTATTTATAAGATAAAATGCTGATGTCGAAAATCGGAGGATTATTACTTTCCCAAATGGCCCAAATGCTGTAGACAAAAAAACACACATCATTTTAAATACATTACGCTATACACTCAGATGTTAGAATCTAAAATAAATTGGCTCATTAAAATACATTTTAAATAATAGTCATAATTATAATTCATATCATACATAATACTGTGATACCAATTTATGGGTTGGACGTGGTCACAAGTCAATCGTAAACTTCAATTGTTTTATCTTGTCGTAATATACATTTATTTTTAACCAGAAATACTTACTCGGTACTCAATATTTGAACATTTAATATTATTTGGGTCAAATTTTAAGCTGAAAGTTAGTAAACGACTTGCGCTTTGGTATAGGCTATTGGTACTAAGGCACTCTTACCTAATATTTTCAAGTTCTGTTGTCAAGTATGCTGATGAACGATATGTTGACATAATAATATATGCAAATAGTAATTCTCAAATAATACTCAACTTTCTTACCAAAAAAAGACCGGAATGAACGTTAGTGATGCACAAACGATTTGCAGTTGTATATAAATTACTGGCAAGGGAATTTTTTTTTTAGTGAATCAAAAATGTCCTCAGTTATATGTGTTATATACTAATTACTGTGGTATTATTACTATTCAGTAGGTATTCATTTTACTCGATTTCTTAAATTTCTTAGTTTCGAAATGAATTTAGTCATTTTACTTATTAGTTATTACTGTTATTAGTGAACACTAAACAGTTTCAAACTATTGATGATTCTGTCGTTAAAATGTGTTTTGGTTTTCAATAGGTACTGCAGCATCGACAACTTCAAAGTCCTTTTATACTTAATATAATGTTACATATATATTTATTAATCCCGTAGTATAATTTATAAAGAACTGCAGTGCATAAAAGAAAACTATAAAAAAATATTAACATAAGTTTGACCACTTCAACCGCCTACCTCTTTTATATACCTAAATTTATATATACATACATATTATAATAATTCTGTGGGTATGTAAGTATATAACTATATATTTTGACAGAGGTTAAATTTTCATAACGCTTTAACTTTTATTTTAAAAGAATGTGGAGTACTAATAATAGCATTCAACGTCTTAATAATACTTGTCCGCTAGTGATTTGATATTCTTAATTCGGGTAATTGATAGTTTCGTAATAAAAATATTTTCCATTTAAATATTGTATTCCGGTATTTACGCACATTTGAATGTTGGCTTGAGTATAACTCCGTTTTAATTCACATTAATACTCTAAAATAATAACTCTGAACTGTATATATATATATGGGTAGGAACTATTAAGACCTTAGGGAATTAAAGTAAAACCTGGTTCGCCAATAAAACCCGGGGTCTCTTTAAATTCTTGAAAATTGTAAACACCGACTGACGTAGCGCGTGTTTGGTATGAATATTAAAGTATTTAACTAAAACCCGTTCTGATGATCCGAAATAATAATGATATAGGTGTACTCGTACTTATATTTAATTCTTCGATGATGCGACCATACTTACGTCCTAGGGAATATTTTGTTATGGAAAATATTTATCGTGTTTGTGATATTTATTTTTAATAGAAAAACATGTAAAAGCACTGGTAAAATGTATCATAAATTATAGTTACAAGACGAAAACACTATTGTGGGCAAATACCTACCTGATATCCCGAATTGCTATGAAACATATTTTATGCAATTTTTTATGTATATTTTTACATGGTAGAACGGTATATTTGAATTATTGATAACAATAACAATATTGTACAAGGGTGTAATTACAAGGTAACAAATCCTCTCACAATCCTTTATTTACTGTTGAAATTGGTATCAATCTATTAGATATTATAATGACAATTCAAACTTAAAGTCTTCTCGAATCCAAAAAAAGGTTATGTTGGTTAAATATTTTGGCTTAATTGATGATATTTCCAAAAGACCTTGCTGGAAATTAGATCTAGTTTTTTAAAATGTAATATTAACCTGTATCGATTATGTATTACTATAAACTATTGAACTAATTAATAAATGTTAATATATAATTGTGACCCTTGGAGTTAAAGGGGATAATAATATGAGATTAACATATTTTTAGTTTTTACCAAACATGCACTTTATTCTCTCTCCCGCCCAAAGACCCAAAGCGAATTCCTAATCACCCAGCTGATTTTTAATATTCTTATCGTATTGTATTATTATGTCTATTGTTTCGTGGTACCTATGCATTATTATGTACAGGTATGTTAAATACTTAAATGTGCTAGTTAATATCATAGACAGAAGTGTAGAAAACCGAAGACTTGCAGCTCTTCGACGACATTGTGTAATTTAATGTTTACGCCCATTCGCTCAAATGCCGTTAACTATATGAGATTTCCAAAGACTAGAGCGAGAGAGAAAGAAAACGCCAAACAGGTTATTAAATAAAAATAATAACCTCTATAGCACATGCTTTCTGAATTGCACTGCGCGCGTCATATATATCTAGAGATAGATATTTATAATAGCTTTATGTATATATGCATATAAGTTAATACCTATCTATATCCAGCTTTGAATGTAATGAAATGAGGTATCGTTGGGAATTAATCGATTTATACAGTTTTTACGATCCATCACCTGATTTATACCGCCGAAATAATACAACCGATTAAAACAAAGACGCGGAGTAATTTTAAAGATAAACCGAATACATGTATATTATAATATTTGAATCGTATCCGCAGTATAATGGCTGTTATGTACCTATAATAATAATTTTATGTATATTATTTCGTCGATAAACCGATGTTTTTTTCCTCAGTACGGCCACTAAACAACACGCAAATCACAATAAAATATAATATTATAAATTATAATAATATGTTGTAAATGTTGTTGTACCTATATAATATAAAATACATAACAAAGTTAATAATTAATATCATTAATGCACGCACCGCAGCGGTGTATTGGGCATAATATCTCATCTATTTAACACTAATTTATATATTTATTGGAAATATATGGAATAGACACGTAAAATGCTAAGTAGTTTTTTTTTAATGATTTTATTTTAATTTATTGCATCGATAATCAGGATAGCCCGGCTATATGGACGACGGATAAATCGTGACTCATTAGCCATGGTCATTAACCATCAACGTCGCCGTATGGATGGAATAACACTCATCAAAATATGAGAAATGACCTTGAAGGTTACACACCGCCCGTTATAATAGGTATAATCAGAACTATTTCCGATTTAGTCCTTGTGCCGCCGTCTATAGTAACTACTATAATAACAAGTCAATAACCGTCGCGCGTAGTAAATACGATCAGCGCCAAAGGTCTAATAGCTTTTTTTAATGTCCATACACAGATATTCAAAAAATTGTATATTTTCAGTAGGTAAGAAAAACATATTGACAATAATATCCATACATGTACACATCGATTAACTATAATCGTTATTGTGTAGCATGACGTACCTATGGGCTATGATAAACTTAAAAGGGTAATAAGAAAAGGCAAACAACACGTTTGTTTTTTTCAAAGACTTTCCAGAAGTCAACATTTAATTAAATACCATACAAAACAATATTTTACTTTATCGACGAAAATACAGGTGGTTCATTTGTCGCTTAGCCCTCTCCCCAATTAAAAATTTTTTTTATTCCTTAATTATTATTTTTGAATATTACTTAATATATTATATTATATGAAAAATTATTTTAATGATAGAAGTAAAATAAATTTTTTTTAATCTCTATAGTCTATATAGTTATGCCTTTGAGTATAAGTCGCAGATACCTATAACCTATGCTTATACATACAATTTAATTTATAGTTTACAGATGCGTGATTTATTAAATTTTCACTTAATATAATCTGATTTTTTATTAGCTATACCTGTATTGCTTTTTTCCATTTGTTTTTTCCTTTTGCTTTTTTCAGCTGCCATTTCCCCTAAATTCACTTCAGAGCTGAAAGTGTGAGAATCCTCATTTATTTATTTTTATAGTTTTATAACATTAATCTATAATTATTCGAATATCGGAATGTATAGTATTAATAATAATTAATATTATGTATTTGAATAATTTAATGAAATTGCTGTAATTATTCGAGTTGTTTACGGGCATGATTTCTATTTTAATAATTTTAAATTGTATAATTACTAACAATTATTAATTAGGTATTTGAAATATTTTTCTAATAATAGCATACTTTGTTTAAATGTTTAATCAAATATAATAGTTGAACATATAATTCGAATAATTCTCTACTCTGAGACTACATACTTGTACATGCAATTTATGTTTAAATGATGCGCTGCAGCCTGAAGACTGAAGAGCGAAGATGTGAGTCCTTACTCCTTTTACCAATCTTATAATAATTATTTACAGAATACCTATAGATTAAGAGTTGACACAATATTATCATACCACAAAACATACGTCTACACCAGACTACACCATTGGATCTATAAAATATGAAAAATGATATTTGTGCAAATTAATATTTGCGGTCAATATTTACGGTTTAGTAGTTTGGTACATATTTAGTGCCCATAAAATATATTCTACAATTCTACGTCTGCGTCGTATGTAACTGTGTAAGTAAACAAGTATTGAATACCTGATACCTATCATCGTTTTATAATTAATGGCCTAACCTGCCTGCCTGGATGGTTATTATAGTTTTTTTTACATAAATATAAAATATACACGTACAATCATAAAGGACGTACCTATGCTTGGTTATTGTACAACAAACCTAAAAGTTCTATGATGTATATTTTTTGTACAGTATAAAATATAATATACAACCATATTATTATACGGTTTATGAATTTTTTTTTTATCTACTATATAAGCAGCGCCGCGGTGGGGTCATCCGACATAATAGATTATTGATTGGAAAAATAGACGAGGTTACGAGGAACAATAAATTCTTTTAGAAGAGGCTTAAAGTGGGAAAAAATTCCAGGGGA
>PVMI01019911.1:0-37263 GCA_008528875.1 Aulacorthum solani
GAAAAACAGAAACAATATTGTTTTTAAAAAAACATGTGGAGAAAAAAAAGATGCAGATTTTCAAGCTGCAGAAGATTACTTAAAGAATTTTATTGCATCGTCTAATTATGCACCTGATGACGTATATAATGCAGACGAAACTGGTTTGTATTATAGAGCTCTACCAGATCAATAATTTTGTTAAAAAATTATAATTATGTATATATAGAAATTATTAAATATCTAATTATAAATAAGAATTATAAAAAAAATTGTTGTAAATGCTTTTTAGAATCAACCGGTTAATAGAATCAAAATGGCCTGCACCAAAGTGATCACATTAAGCGGAACTCACTGTATAAATAATATTATTAAGTTTCAAATATGAAATTTCTACGATTAATATTTTTTAAATTACAACAAAATAACAAAATGTGTTTAAGGAGAAATCATTTTTTTACGTATATTAAATTTTATCAAAATTTGAACTTCAATTGCTCATAAAAATTGTAGGTCCCTTTAAGATAAACATTTTTTTTAAATTATAGTATAAAAGTTGAGGAATTTTGTATTAAAACGTCAATCCTTAAACTTTGCTCGGTGCTTTAGCATAAAATTGACAACCTACAATCTACATCATTTTAAAATCATTAGGTAGGTAGTATTGTAGTAAGTATATACATTACCTCGCTCAGAACCTAAAATAAAATATTTTACATTTAAATTTTTAACTGTGTATCTATGAAAACTAACACGTTTCATAAATAATGATACGTAATAACACTTAAGTTGAATAGGTTTTTGGAGTTGGTAATTAATAAGTGCGTATTATTTCGTTAATACAATATTAATATTTTGTATCTTTAAGTTCATATTTTTTTATGTGGATAAGATATCATATAATATAGGCATATAGTTGAAAGAAAAACAAAATAATATTGTATTTTCTGAAGTGTAATCCTGCTCATATTATACATCCCATTATAAAGAAAAATATTATATTCATTAGATATATAATAATACATACCTACCTAGTAGGTACGTATGAACAGGAAACCACTTAAATCTATTTACACAATGACAAAGGTGGTGATGTAGTATACATTCAACATAATATATGGACAATTTGGTAGTACATATTTAAGAGCATAAATGTATATAAATTTGTTACTTTACCAAATAGGTACCTACTAACTGCATACTTAAGAATGAATAATAAATCTAGCAGTTTAAAATACATTTAAAGATTTAATTATTAATACAATAGGTATGTTCTAGAGATGAAGTTTTGAGCAACATGCCGGTTACCAGTTTAACTAACTAGGTATTAGTTTGTTCACTCAAACAAATAATTAACAATTTGCTCAAAACTGCATTGCCAAAACACGCCTAATATTTAAACAATGATAAAGTTCTGTAAAAAATAATGGAGAGTGTAGAGATTTAGCGTCTGCTGTTTATGTTAAAATAAAGTTCGACAAATCATTGTTATACTCGTAAAAAAAGGATTTATCAGATATTTTTTAATTGCATTATTTTAACTAAACAAGTGACCTATGAATTTTTTTCTGTTTTTTCTGATAGAGAATTAGGTTTCAATAATTAATATGAAATTAAATGGATATATGAGAAATTGTTGATAGACGTCAAAATGTCTATTATTATATTATAGACATTTCAAATATGAAAGTGCCGATTAATGAATACACCTACTGCATATTATCATGTCAGGACCGTTCACAAAAGGGAGGGGGGTCAATTAGTATTATGGTCCCGGGGTTCCGGAAAAAATATTACCCCGAATCGTGGGGCACTTGGCGACGGTAGGCGGATGAGATATGTGCAAGGGCGCCCATAGGAATATTCTCAAGAGAGGGGGACAAAATTTGTGAATTTTGGATGAAAAAGTGTGTTGTTATTTATAGCTGATAACCTGATTTGCCAAAGTAAATAAACCAATTTTTCAAATTATAGATTTTCATGTATTAAATTAAAGTTTTAAATTCTATCTATAAATAAATAAATAGATTCTGATCACAGTAAATAAATTTCCAAGATTCTTGGAATTTTCCAGGGGGGGGACATGTCATATGAGCTTGCGGCACTAACATTTTTTGAAAAAAATAAATGGAAAATAAATTCGGGACGATACAAGCAATTAGTTCACAACGAAAAAGCGTACATATTGATATTTACGTATATTAAACTTCGGTAAATAAGTACCTACACATGCATATTGTGTTTTGAACTTATTTTAGAGTAACTAATAGGTATAATACGTAGATATGTTATAGAGGAAAAAATATGTAAAGCAGCAAAAGTAACCAATATTTTAGATACCTTTTGTAAAAATAAAAATCATAAAATATACTAATAAGTAATGTACAATGAGGGCTCGAATTTATTTGCAGTACCGTTGTTGAAAAATTCATGTAGGGGTCCTGCATATTGTACTTATTATAATCTGAAATGTGATCGGAACTGAATCGAATGAACCCACAGTGGTATGAAACTTAATTGGACTCAAAATTCAAATTTAAAAAAAAATTCAAAAAAATTTCCTTAGTGAAATACAAAATGATATCATCATATTCAGTTTATTTTTACCTTGTTTATAAATATTTCAATGTGGAAATTATTGTATGTTTATTATGACGTTTTTTCCGGTTTTTTTAATAAAACTATATTTTTTTAATGAATGAAATACAATGATTTTTCTAATTTTTTTTGTATTATTTTATTGTAGTTGTATTAATGATGTTAGGAAGACAAATACATTTTTTATTAAAATTATTTTTTTTAACCGTATAAAATTCTTCAGGAATACTTGGATGTTTAAGATTTTTTTTGTTTTCAGCGTGTAAATGAAAATTACTTACTAAATTTTACCTAAATTCTTATGTGTACATAAAATAAAGAAAGTTCCCAGGTTTTTGAAAATGTCAAATTTTTGAGAACTTAGGGAATTATTGCTTACAGAAATTATTTCTGTTAAGTTTGTCGTCACAAAACATACAATTTTTTGTTGAAATATTCACCTAAAACACAGACATAAACATATTATATCCATATATCTAACTATACAATTAAAATGTATCTACCTATCTATATGTTTATATTAATTATTAGGTATATGAGGACCTACATAAATACATTAATATTTTTAAATAGTTAAATATTGATTATTGAATAGATACATAATATTATATTGTATCACGTGACATGTTTGATAAAATATTTTTAAAAAGAACAATAGGTAGTGTTTATAATACATTTATTCGTTGCCGTTTATTTTCATTTCTGAAAATGAAGAATTTAAATCTTTATTACCCGAGTACCTATTGCATACTATTGATGAGCACAGGGCACCCAAATGATATGTGTATAAATGTACTATTTATATAGGTACAATAAACATATGAATATATGATCTAGCCATATAGGTACACATAATACCTACCTACCAACTAAGTAGTTGTACATGTACTAATATTAAACTTATATTATTTACACTATTTGAAAAAGTTTCATACTTAGGTATGCAAAGTGAATTATTTTATGAGATTGATGTTTTATTTATGTTTTATGTATGACAAAAAAAAATATGTTTATTACTCACTGGGTGTATTATAATTTATAATTTACAAACGACATACCTATACATCAATCAGATCGAATATTTAAAAAATAAAATAAATTTTAACCAAGCCAACAATGATCGTTTGATGTCAGTCCCAAACCTGTAATTTGGAAGGAAAATCGTGAATTAATAATTAGTTCTTGAGTACTTGAATAGAAAATATGTAGGTATATTGAATATTATATAATATATTATGTTGTATAATGTATTAATAACTATAATATGTAGTTTATCATATACGTCATATCAATTACCATTTGGTGCTCAATCGTGTTGTAAGTAATTAGTTGGAGCAAAAATTAAAAAAGTGCACAATCGTGTTGCAGCCCTTTGAAATAGGCAATGCTGTAGTAGTGCAGTCAGTGTAGACGTGTAATTAGGTATACTTAATCAATGGTTGTAGGTATCGTTTAAGGAGCAGATTGCAGAATGAGCTGCTGGAGGTTTCAACTGCCCCTAGACGAAATATGTCAAATGATAGCACTGCCTAGTGCCTAACCACCATACTACTACCAATGGTTGCGAACGAGGGCCGAGGGGTAGCTGGGTGGCTTAGCTCTCCAAATCATGAAAACAATTATTATTATTATTTCCTATTTGTTTATGTTATTAATAAACTTAATAACTTCGTGTAGAAAGACTTCAGCCCCCTCCAAAAAAAAAATCAATCAAATATCCGCCAATGCCTACCGATAACGGTGGTGAGTAGTGACTAGCAATGGACCACGGTCCTAATATTATAATCATAATGTCTCATATTGTGTGTACCTACATGGCTACATAGTCATATATATATATATATTTAATAATCGTTTTTTATTGCCCATGTCTTAGATTGCATTATTTACTGTTATCGATTACCATTACCTTATGTTATGGAGTATGGACCCGGGTATAATAGTTTAAATGTTTTAATATCATAGGAAATGGTTCGACTGCCGTTCGTGGTGCATTAAAAATCAAAACTTTTTCATATCATTTTATATCAATAGTTTGATTAACTATTAACTACAACGCTCCGCCGTCATGCGCCAGGCCGACAGGCGCCAGCATCGAGCATACATAATAGTGCCGTTTTCCGAAAACTAGTCTCGTTTGCTGTGCCCAATATTGTTTATTTTGTGCACTTACCAATGGGCCCGATTATACACCGTGGTGCATGTAAAAATGTAAACTTTGTGTACCGTGGCGCCTGAAGGTAAGAAGCAACAAGCCCGTAATATACGTACCGGACTGCACATCACTATGTCAAACTACTTGAGTAGTGCCTCTACTAGAAAATCCGAGTAAGTCGATCTGTCGTTGTGCTTACGAGTAATACGGCATAAGTGAATGAAATGAATGGGTAACCGTGTAGATAATATGCCAAACACACGCATATTGTTTTTTCGTGTAACGTAAATGTTATGAGGGTTAATCGATTGATTGCATCGGTTGTCTGACCAGTGTAACGACGACTAGTGTGTGTAAACTTTGTATTTTATACTTAACTGGCAAGTGTAGTTTGTCGTTGATTGTGACTTGGATATTTTTTTTCTTGTTTCAACAGTGACAAGTATGACGATGAACTGACCGATAGAGACGATACTAAAAGGTAGGTATTACCAATGTTTCGTGACCAATGTATGTTCACTATTCGTTGATCTCTTGTTATGAAAACAATAATCATTAGGAAATCAAGAAACTTAAGTGAGAAGAAACGCAGGGATCAATTTAACAACTTAATCAATGAATTAAATCGTATGTTGTCCACAACCAACAGAAAAATGGATAAGTCCACTGTTTTGAGAACAACTATAAATTATTTAAATAAACAGAAAGGTTTGTTGTGTCCATTTATTTTGTTGTAAAATATAAAATTTACATACCTTAATCATTTTTAGATATATTATTGAGATCAAAAGTACATGAAATAGACAATGATTGGAAGCCAGCATTTCTGTTAAATGAAGAATTCACACATATAATATTAGAAGTAAATTTTGTGGTTTAAATTTTGTCATCTTAACTGATTGTTTGTGATTTCATTATTATTTAGGCTTTGGATGGATTCATTATAGTATTTACATCATTAGGAAAGATCCTCCATGCATCAGAAACTGTCACTGCTCTTCTTGGTTATCTTCCGGTAATATTTTCAATGATCTTCTATATTTATTACTGTATAATCAGTGCTTGAATTTTAAATAAATAGAAGGGGTAGGCAAAAATATAAAAAAATGTACATACATGAAGATAAAAATGTCTTATTGATTACGATATAAATATATAATAACGAGGAGTATACTAAAATATTTTTAAAAAATAAGTAATACTCCACCCACTTTAAATTCAAGCGCTGTGTACAATGTATATACTGCTGTATAATACATTAGTATGATTGTGGTTCTAATGACATATATACTTTAGAAAACCATGGAAAATTTATCAATATTTAAAATAATTCATGAAGCAGATCATTCATTGTTACAAGATCGAATTGTAGAATCTAGACTTTCAAAGAATTATGATAATGGTAATAATTTATAATAATTATCAATATTACTGATGCTGATTATCTGTTTTTTTAAATTTGTTTTAGATCAAATTGTATTTTCTTGCCATTGTAAGAGACATGACCCATTTAAAGATAAAGAGGAAATAAATGAAAAAAATCAATTTGAATTAGTGCAATTTTTTGGTTACTTCCAACCAAGCAGTGAAATGTATCAAGGGGACAATTTTAGAATTTCTTCTCCATTTAGCAGTGAAGAAGATGACCAAAAGTAGAACATACATTTTTTGAAATTACATTATGATGTTCAAAACTACAACATTTATTTTTAATATAATAGCCTAGTGTTTGTTGGAATTGGCCGAATTATGACTCCACAGTTATTAAAAGAACTACCAGTTATGGAGGATATAAAAAGTGAATTCACCTCCAGACACAGTTTAGAATGGAAATTTTTATTTCTTGATCATAGGTGAAAAATATTTATTTTTACAGAATTTCATTCAATTTTTAATTTGTATATTTTTTTATTAACTTCAGAGGTCCATCTATTATTGGCTATATGCCGTTTGAAGTACTAGGAACATCTGGTTATGAATATTACCATATCGATGACTTAGAAGATGTTATATTGTCACACCAAGCACGTAAGTAAACAGCTATAAACATTTTTAACTTATGATATTTACAATTTATTTTTTTAGTTATGCTGAAAGGTGAAGGAACATCTTGTTATTATCGATTTTTAACCAAAGGCCAACAATGGATATGGTTACAATCAAGATATTATATTAGTTACCACCAATGGAACTCAAAGCCCGAATTCATTGTTTGTCATCATCAAGTCATTAATTATTTTAATGTTATTAAAAAAGAAGGTGAGACTAACGACGGAAGAAAAAATAGTAAAAAAAGATTATGGCACATTCCTTTAAATGAAATTGAACATCAATCATCAAATAGTGATTATGACTCATATCAAAAGAGACATTATGAACAACCAATTACAGATTCGCCAAAAATGGTTTGTTAATTAAATAGTCATTGTATTGTATAATAGTAATATGAATTTTGTATTTAAGTAAATTGTATTAACTTAATTATTTAGTAAATAGTGATAGCTAGGATGGGCTTCCTGGGGTTTTGATAATTTTTGTCATTATGTGTTGATCAGAGAGAGAGAGAGAGAGAGAGAGGAAAACCAATAATGAGCTGAAATTCGTTTGAGACATTAGATTATGACTCAGCAACTTAACTAAAAACTTTTAATTTTACTAACTTCAACCTTACCTTTTAATATAATTAAACATTTTAAAATACATTTTCAATATTCAAAAATGTTAATAGAAATGTTTTTTATTAAAAAAAATATAATATTAATAATGTTAATAACAAATTTAAATGTTTAGAAAATTAGATCAATTGAAGATATTCGAAATTCTAATTCTGAAGGGGAGTCATTGACATTGGTAGAAAGTAAACATGATGTTTCAGAAACATTCAACAATTATTTAGAAAATGCACAATCTTCAGCAAAAGGCTCAGTTTCTCCAGTAAGTATAACTGTAAAATTTATATATTTAATTGGTATAAATAATGTACATAAAAATACAGATACAGTATGAAAATGGAGTCTTTAGTTGGGCCGGCTGATCATAAGTTATTGTGAATTATATTTTCATAGTTAGGAAAAGTTTGTCAATTGCTGAATAGATCTCCACATTATCAATGTTATAATCATGATGTATTGTTTAGGTGCCAACTTCAAGTTTTACATATAACTAGGCAGTTAAGTGTACTTTAAATTTGATTTTAGGAGAGATATAAGATTAAATAAGTGACTGTTGCTTACGTTAGTTATTGAGACTGGGGCCCAAAGTTGGTTTTCTATTGAATAGAAGCCAGAGATATTATACGTCAGTTAAGTGAGGAATAGTTAAGTAGTTGTATTTTATAGCCGACCACAGTCTCTTAGTCGAAGAGTGAAGGTGCATGAGTTAATTTGGCTTCGTTGCTTTTATTTTTTAATTTTTTAATTTTTAAACATTGATTTGAGTTTGAACTTTTTGAGTGGTTGACTGACTACTAAGATAGCAGTACCATTAGTATAGGTTCCAGATAAGAGTATTATATAATTAGTTATTGTCTGCAGTGAACATAGTATAGACTATAGAAGAATGGAGCAAAGTCCCTCTTTTGTGTAATATCCAACAGTATTAAAATACAAATTAACAAACCCTATTTTTTGATTTTGGATTTTATGTTATTTTAATTAATATGACTTAAGTTACAACAAAATACGAATTAATCATAGAAAAATTAAAACCAAAATTGGTGATACATTTATTATTTATATTTTGTACTTATTAACACATAAAAAAAAATGTAGTCCCAGGAAAATCTTATTCAAGATCAACTACAACGTAAACAAGAGCAATTACAAAAGACTATCGTCAAACAACAGGAAGAACTAAAGAAAATAACTAAACAATTATTAATGGCTCGATGTGGAATTTTGCCAACATTTATGGATGTATGTAATATAGATTTATAGTTCCTTTTAATTTTAATATCTTAAGTATTAAAACTATGTTTAGGATTCTTTACAAACATCCACACAAACTTCGGAGCAAGCAACTCAACCAGAGACCTCTGTAAATCAAATGATTTGTTCCAATACTAGTGGAGAACTTTTTGAAACGCGTCCATTAATATCATCTGATGTTTTATTATTACATGAACGAGTAAAGACACTTTTACAGTTTTACCTCTAAATTATTTATTTTACTTAAATTTTTTTTTTAAAGAACGATCAAGTTATGCAGCATTCCTATTCATCAAATATAATACAGAATATGGTCGATGAGGGAGGAGGACAATTGGATTATAGTTATGGTAATCAGTCTAATGATGTTCTTTTTGAACAAAGTTCTCCCTGAAAGTCATAACAATTTCAAAGGTAGTTTAATTTTTCATGTATATTTCTTTAATGATTAGATGTTAATTCATTTGTTCAACGCTCAATGACTTTTTAGTATGATAGAATAAAATAATGAAGTGAGTGATCATTTTATTACAAAGTACCAAATATGTATTTAAAAAAAAAATTAATTGTATAAAGGGTTTTAATTATTTATTCTTGAATACTAAATTATCACTTATCTTAAGTTTTTAGTTATTTTTAAAATTTTTATAAGTTATATACTGAGTGGGCGGGCCATTGTCTTTTACTACAAGGTTGACATGGAAAAAACTATTACTAAATCTAAATATGACTTCCTAATAAGTAAGAATATAATTATTATATGTTATGGAAAAAATAGTAAATTATGAATTCCATGTGTGATCTCTTAATGGTTTTGAAACATAAAATTAAGAATATCCTTATGAAGTTCCATCAATGGATGGCAAATTTTTAATTTGTTCTAATATTTTTTTTATAAATCCACAGCATTGCTTGTGCTTGTAAAAAATATTCCTTTACAGATTGTACAGTTACTAGATTAAAAAGAATATTCTAGTATGCTGCAACAACCAACATTTATTTTTAGAAAAATACAATTTTTTATTCATTTATTGAAAACTTTAAATATTTATTTTATCTACAAAAAAATTAATAATTGAGTGATCACTTATGTTCATTTATAATTTTAAAACCTAATTATGTTCATAACTTTTGATCTAAATAATTATTTTACTCGTACAATTTTAATTCAAACAATTTAGAAGACTTAACCTAGCTAACTACTTAATTGTAAATATTATCTTAAAATTTTTGCTCTAATTTCTTCATACATATGTTTTTATTGAAATGTAACCAGCCATATTTTTGTATATATATATTTATATTAATTTTTTTCAATTATTTAGTAGGCAAATCACGTTATTTGAAAAAAAATGTTCCTCGTTGTAGGTTCTGTTGTGGTTCCTTTGTTCTTGTACCTGTGTTGGTCTTTGCAGTAATAGTTATAATTACATGCACAAAGACTTATCTATTTTGACTCTGAAGTTTTAAAAAAAATGTATCTGTCAATTAAACACTGTTAGTCATAACTCATAAGCATACATTACTTAATACATGTAATTTTTATGATTAACATTGGGTGCTATTGAATATTCTTAAGTTACAATTTTTATTTTATTTATCTGTAGTTACTTTTGTGAATAATAATGCATTAATTTTTATATATTAATATTTCATAAACCTTTTTAGTTTATATTAATGACAATACAATAATTTCCGATGTAAAATATACACATTTTGACTTTAGTATAAAATAACCCAAGACATTTTAAGATTTATAGAATAGTATAAGATATGTTTACTTGATTTGTGTGTTTAAATTGGTTATTGGTTTGTATGTAACATATTGGTGTGTACAGTAAAAATCACTTAGTAGGTCACCTGAATGAGCTGGATACTTTTGTTGTTAGCTATATAAAAATATATATGAATACAAGTCAACAATTTTCATTTATTTTTTTTAACAATTATACGTACAATCATTAAATGCAATGTACTGTATTTATCAAAACTGTAAATGCAATAAATAATTTTATTATGATTCAAAGGATATTCATTTTTTGTATTATATTAACTGATTGGTCGTATATCAAATTATCCTATAATTTGAGTCTATAAATATAATAAACTTGTGACTGGACTGTTAACAATTAAATTATGTGATTTTTATTGTATATATAATATATGTAGTGATTTACAATGTGACACTTACTATATATTTTTGTGTTACCTAATCTGTGTATTTTAGTCAGTAAATTATTTTTAATGTTTTGTTTTTTTCATTCTTACAATTTAATCATCACGTTTTTTTAAATTATATATTCCTGACCAACTGAGTTTAAATTGTATTTGTATTTATGTGTTGTTTCTATTAAATTATATGTATCAATTAAAATTAGAAGTAATAAATATATTCAATTTATTATAAAGAGGATAAATAATGTGTTTTACCTATAATTATGTATTAAAATTTTAGTATACAATTTAAATAATTATATTTTTATTTTATTTATCTTTAGAAAAATACGATTTAAAAAAAATATAACATGTATAGACTTATAAAAATATTAAGTAAATAAAATATAAAAGTTTAATAACAAGTCGTCAATCATTCCCTTTCTTTTTAATCTTAAACTGTCATAATGCTTAATTAAAATAGTGATCATTCTGTATGCGATTTTACTGTTTGACTAACTAAATCGTTGGTGGTGTTTTCTGTTTCTTCAACAGCGTTAGATTTGTCTTTGAGTACTTTACCACCTGTGAATCCTATAAAACAAAATAAAAATAACTTTTGTTAATTATTGAATTTAAGTTAAAAATTAAAATATAAGTTATAAATATTATATTAAAATAGATTTTACCTAGTACAAAGCAAGTAACAGTGGCAAATACTCCAACCTTAGCACCAGCCAGACATCCTAATGGACCTCCAACACAAGACCCAACCACAGCTCCAATAAGTGGATAAGACATTTTCTTCAATTTTGCTGCTTTACGTAATGACTGTTCGGCTTGAATTACATTTTCATGTGTTGTCTCAATATGTGCATCAATTTTTTCAACATCTTCTTTTTGTTCCTATTATTTAAGTATAAAAAAAAATATTGCACAAGTTAAGAATAATTAATCATTGGACTTTTTAAATACAGTTATACATAAAAGATAGTTAACGTTCGCACAAATCAAACCTTTGATCACAAGACACAAAGCATGATATTTTACTTTTTACATAAATAAAATATAAGATTATTCAATTTTAATTTGAAAAAAACTCCTCTAAAATATAATTTTAAATATTTAAGTACAAATAATTATTTGCAGAAGTTTTTAAATTTTACTTCTTACTTAAGGAATAAATCTATATTCACTTATAAGATTTCTAGTAAGAAATAATAAAGAAATCCAAGATTGACAAGATACAAAAATTGGGTGTTAGGCATTTGTTTTACTTCACTCACCTCGACATATGATAGTGGTGTTTTATTATTATACATTTGAAAGCAATAATTAATAATTGTATTCAATACATGATTCTGGGTGAATTTTATTTAAGCTCATGTTTGCTGAAATTTCTTCAACATGTTTCAAGGTTTGTTTTCTTTAAATTTAAGAAAACTACTGACAAAATGAAAAAATGTCTCTTCAAAGTATCAATTACACTCAATTACCAACCAATAGACATGACTATATGATAATTTTGAGATTTTTTGTCTACCTGAAAAAGGGTGCACAGAAAGAACATTGTAAAATAAAAAATGTCTGTACTTTTTTCAAATTCTTTAATATCTAAAAAAAATCGCACTTATTTTCTATTATAGTACAATCTTTCAGAAAGCAGTATATAATATGCACCTATTAAGAAATGTCCTTATATAGATTTAAAAACACTCGTCATCATAGACATATTTTGCAACCGAATAAAACATTATTTAAAGGCTGATACATGACTTTTTTTAAATGCCTATACACCCATTATAATTTAAAGTATCTATATATTTTTTTGTAGAATCTAAAAAGTGTGTATTTTATTAATCAAGTGAATTTTTATGCTGAGCTAATATGTAATTTTGAAAAGAACTATTGGGGAAAAATATAGTAATAGCCAACTATTGTACATAAATAAATAATATTAGATGAAAGGTAAGTTATTCTAATACATACATTTACTAATTTACTGAGATCACGAAACAGATCCTGAATGCCTTGTATGTCTTTCTCAACATTTTTTACATCAGATTCAATCGCCAACATTTTTTCCTGTTTTTGTTTTTCTTCTTCGATAGATATTAAAAACATGCGTTTTTGATGTTCTGCTTCTATTTGTTCAATATTGTCTTTATAGTTTTCTTCTGGTAGAGCATTAGATTTGTATTCATCTAAATCTTCATCTATTCAAGTCATAAATAAAATAAAAATGTAAAATTCACTATAGCAAATTGATGATAAAATATTAAAAAATTACTTCTAAACATATCAATTGCTCCCAATAACAGTTGTTTGCTTGGATTCATCGAGTTATCAAATGCCTGTAGATCGACATCAGCAACTTGATTTCTTAAGGTTTCCATCTCTCTGAGTAATGCTCTAGCACGTTTGATGGATTGTGAGGCTTTCATTTGTAATTGACGCATACTGCTACGGTTTTCTAAACGTCTTTGCTATGTACAAAAATAGTTGCATAACAACAGAACAATAGAAATAATAGCTGTTTCCTAGACGAAACACTAACCTTGGAAAGATTGGATTTTAATGTTTTCAATGTCTCCACTTGGTAAGGAATTGCGTTCTCGACAAAATTCTTGATCGGTAAGTCTAAATGACGAATCCTTTGCTTGGTCGTCCACAGGCTCGAACTTTCGGCCATGATTGTTCTCCAGAATTTCGGCCCAAATTGTATTAGTTATCCAAATTCCAAGTTATTACAGTACTTATACGAGATGTACAAATCACAGTACGAACATTCGATCGAAAAAGATATTATGTCATTGAACTGCCAGTATAGGATAAAATACGGTAAAATATAGTTCAATTACCAATAAACTGAATATTAACTATTTACTAATAAATAATAAGTTCTGTAAGTCACAAGTGACCAATGTTACGCATTTACGATTTTGCGAAGTCGACTCAACTGTGAATTGTGATTGTCGAAGCCCTAGGTAGATAAGAGAAAAATGCACAAAGAATTATGAAATGATAACAGCAATATGTTTTTAATTTTTATTATTTACATCAGTATCAGTTGTTTTGTTTATAAGCTATTTTATTTTTGTGTTAACTCTTGTAAATTCCGACTTCTGTAGTTCCATGATAAAATATATAGGTATTTCATCTTGTGTATGTCTATGTTATTAGTTGCCTTACTTTTTTAAGTTTGCAAACTTTTCACGGACCCGATTACTCTATAATGATAATAATAAACATCAATATTAATTATCATATTTTAACAATTTAAGACACCACGAAGTTTAATTATTAATCGTTCATTTTGATTTTTGAATAGTTAATTCTTTATTAGGTTAGTAGTTACGACTAAATTGATCGATGTCCCATTGTTGACAATATTTATACCGGTAACGTATACACTAAAGAAAACGGATATTATAATAAAATTATTTTGTTAAAGTATAACATACCTATTATAATACACAACATTATTAAGAGGTCGTAATATTGGCATTTGTTGTGACAAACATGGTAAATGTACACTCGGCAGATCACATATAGCTTCGTTAGTTTAAAAATTAGAGTGAATCGACCTATTATGAAACTTTAAGGTAAGAACATTATCTGTGTTTGTATGTTGGATTTTTCTCATAATTTAATTTTTAAGTGAGTAGTACGTAACTTGCTAAAAAATTGAACTATAGTAAAAAAAACCAACATACAAACATCAAAAACACAGATAATATTCTTACCAACAAGTAGGTAGATTCACTCTAATTCTTAAATTAACGAAGCTATACTTTATCTGCCAAGTGTTTATTTGCTATGTTATTCACATGTAAGATGGAGACAACAAATGCCAGTGTTACTTCCTCTTAAGCGTGATCATCGACCATAGATTGAATCCAGCTCATAGTAAATAGTAGATTAATATTATTTAATATTTTATTATTTATTATAACAACTGCAATCTCGTGGACCAATATGCAGTATTTTATGTATATTTTTGAGAATAGTTGTGTGTGTTATATTTAAATTTTGTATTAAGCTGTTTGTTGTCTGACTACCCCTGAGCACAGACAAGAAAGTAAATCCATTATGATTCGCTCACTAGAAGTTGCTACTATTTTTTTTATTCAATTTAAAATTTAAATTGAATTTTGAATAAATATTTTTAATTTTTAAATGGTTGTTCTAAACAATGCTTAATAATATGTTGATGTTTGGCGATATTGTAGTATGTATAATGGAGCATGATCCTTGTGCTCACCGATTTTTCTTTTTATTGTTAGTTCTACCACAAATTTTTGTTTTGAGTGTGTGTTTACTTAGGGTACAAATTTGCAGCAATATATAAGTATGTTGGTGCCAACCATAGACTGGAGTAATAGTTTACCCTAGATTCTTGTGCAAGGGCATCTGTACCTTTAGGGGATATTTTACCCACGTGTTCTCCCATTTTACTAACACATAACGTAAACAACTTTATGTTCTGAATAATCTATTTTACACTGTTATTTTTAATATTAAAGTACATAAACCTATTTTCAAATTTAAAGGTAAGAATATTATATAGGACCCCAAATAGACTTTGATAGTTTAGTTTAAAGCAAGTAATGAGCATTTTATATCTAACAATTTTAAAATATTCACTTCAAAATCGCTGTTCAATATGTTATAATAGTAATGAATATGCTATGTATTACAGCCTGGAATCTTGATATGTTCTTAAATTTTAGAGGCCTTGCTTAATTATCGCTTATTTAATAAATTCATTAGAAATATGAAATTAACACACAAATGATTAATATTGTCTTAGTACTGACTTGTACACATCTGATTTTTTCATAAATGCAAAAAATTGGAAGAATACATATGTGGATAGATTGGTTATCTGTGAACTTAGTTGATAGAATTAGATATCAAGTGTTATTTTACTGCATGACATTTTTCAAAGTTGTTTATTGCTTTGTTTTATTGTTGCTATTTTTAGATTAATATGATAAGTATGGGTGTCATTTTGAAGAATATATTTTTTAACAATTTGTTATTTATTGATAAATATTATTCTGTGTAAATAATCTTATATGACTTATGATTGCAGTTAATCTTATTAAAATGCCACCCAATTCCGTTGTAAAAACATCCCTTATTGTTGGAGGATTAACATTTCTGGGGTTTATGGCTGGAGGAAGACTTGGTTCTATGTTTGGTAAGATTCCTTAATTGTACATAATAGATTTATTTATTGTGCGTCCATACAAAAAGTATAGAAAGTATTCAGTGTTTTATACTTAAATTGATTTATAGATAATTTAGATACAATTTATGAGTTGTGAAGTGTTTTAACGTTTTGTTTGTTTTAGGAGCAGTTATTGGAACAGTTGTTTGTTCGATGTTCAACATTGAAGAACCAATAAGAAACACTCAAGAAGAAAATTCTAGCTTTACACCTTATTCCTTACCGAGCGATACAAATTGGAATAATAAAAAGAACATCAATAAATCTAAAAGTATAAAATTATATTTGAATGTATTATTGAATTTTATGATAAATACCATATCTTTTTGTTTATAGATGAACCCCGCGAACTATCCAAATGTTCAATATGTCTTGAACCATTTAAAGCTTCAATTGTATTATTACCATGTTCACACATGTGTTTTTGTAATCAATGTTTTGAAGATGTAAAAAAGAAAAAAGTTTCTTCTTGTCCGATTTGCAGAAAAAAGATTGAAAATGTTATGTATGCGTATCCTTCATAAGCAGTATTGTATCAAATTTGCTAGTTATTTTTTAAAACAATAAAACTGTATAATTGCTTTAATGTGTGAATGATCTTATTTTTTAAATACTTATTATATTTATATAACAAATGCAATGTACTTAAATATAATTTTAACTATTATTAATAAACACTTAACTCTAAAAAAAATGATTTTGAATTAATAAAACATGATACGGGAAGTAATAATGTTTTCTGATTTATTTTGTAATAATGATGAGTTTGCAGTTATAATGTACTAAATATAATTAAATATAATTGTACTTTGTACAACAAAGTTTCAATAAAAAAAATAAATAAATAAATAAATATAATTAAATTATCAATATTTAACGTAGAGTTAATTGACTGACTTATGAACAGTCGGGCTTATTAAATACATTTTTTTTAGTATTTTGTAGGCATATTTTTTATGGTGCAAGTATAAATTTAAAATATTTGGTGATTTTTGCCTTTTTAGTACCTACCTAAATTTAGTAAACAATTGGGTGTGCAGCAAAATACTGAAAGCTACAAAACTTTTTATGACATGTCGTATTAACCACTATTAAATGCTTCACGTCATCTGGTGAACTACGCTAGATATTTAGGAAATGCCAAGGGAGTACCACAATAGGTGTTTAAAGTTCTAAGTGCATTGGGCCGTAATGAGCCCACTCTATAATAGCTAACTTAATGTACTTGGGATGAAGGATAACCAAGCAAACTTAGGCATCAAAAGTCCCCATAAAAAAAAATTATAATAAATAGTATTAAATTTATCATAAATTGTATGTACCAACCTAATGAGTGTCCCTATGATCATGTGAGACTTTGGTCAAAACATCTTGAGATGGATTACACATCAGACATATTGACTGTCATATAGTATATGGTCTACTGGTGAATTTACAAATATAGTATACAGTCTACCGCAGTTAAAAATCAGGAGTAGTAAAATAAATTACTTATTGGTTATAACTAGTAAATTCTAATGTATATCAGTGGTCTATAAGTTATTGTTGTCAAGAATGTAGAATATTGTTAAATAAAAATCTTTTACCAACATTTTGAGTGTTTTCCAGCATAGAAATTGTAGTGTCGCACAATAAGTGGAGTACTGAGTCCTGAGTTCATACTTTAAAGAAATAATAAAGCATTGTTATCCAAAGTCATAAAGTGCAGTGTCGGCAAGGTAATGGCCACCGAGATGTAATCTTGAATGTGGCTACATTATTATTATTTTTTGGTCTTGTACATTTTTTATTTGTTTGGCGTGTTCTTACAAGTCTATACTGGGAGTAGGGACCATGTAAGGTATGTATGATGTATCGAAAGGTTAGAAAAGCTTGACAATTTAATACAAGGCTCATTAATTATTACAATATCAATTTAGAAGAATTAAAAATGCATATGCAAGATTTTTTTTTAAAGCATTCTAAGTTTAAATTTTAAACTGCGTTTCACGTAAGTAGTTCATACTGGGACCAAAAATTCAGAATGAGTAAAAATAAAATCATAGTTTATTTTTATACTTATTTAAGGTTCAAATTTGGACAAAATTAGATATTTAAATGAAGAATAACAATTTTAGTTTTTTTGTTGTAATTTAAAAATATTATTGTATACTTGAAACTTTTTAAGTATATTATTATTTACAAATATGATAATATGCAAATAATATTAATTCAACTTACCGGACACTGTATTAATATTAACAATATGAGTATTATATAAAATATCTTAGGCTGACTTTTTCGTATACAATGATATTGTAACATTAAATTCAAATTTAAAAACATCCATTACAGTGACCAACTTACCCGCTTTTTATTTGTTTCTATATACATGATAAGTATTCTAAATAATGCTTCAATTTTCAACTTCGGTAACTTTTCTGGGCCATCATATAAATATCAATCCCAAATAAAAAAAAAAATCAAGTATGGGCATACGACAGTAACTAAGTAGCTCCATCCAAAAAAAAATGGAACATACAGTACTATAGTACTAAGATACTTCTCTATAGGCCATAACTTTAAACTTTCCTGAAGAAACCTGGTATAAGGTCTTAATATTATTTTTATAATATGAATAATTTCTATAATTGATTTAAACTGGTTAATTATTTTTTTGATATAATTTATTTCTAATTATTCATCAAGTGTCAAGAATGCAAAATTATTACAATAATTCACAGTTTATTTTTAAAATAATTATATACACAACAAAACATCATTTTAAGCACAATAATAATTTACATGTACAGACTTAAACTAAACAATTTTACAAATAAAGTAACTTTAAAATA
This sequence comes from Aulacorthum solani, assembly GCA_008528875.1. NCBI lineage: Eukaryota > Metazoa > Arthropoda > Insecta > Hemiptera > Aphididae > Aulacorthum > Aulacorthum solani. The sequence goes on from PVMI01019911.1 coordinate 18,883, forward strand.
AATTAAAAAAAAAATATATGTATATATATAAATATATAATTAATGGCAAAATGAAAATGTTTATCTATAATATAGATTTTTGCCCAAATTCTATAGATTTGTGCATTTGAGATCTTATACAAAACACGTAGAAAAAAAACGTACGTGCATATTATAAAATACTACTCATTTAGTGAGTTACATTAGTTTATATTTAAGTACACTTGACTAAAGTGAATAAATATTTAAAAATTTACTTTAGGTTTTAAATTACCCTGTGGAAAAATCTTTCGTTTAAATAACAGAAACGAAAGTACATTATATACTTTTAATATAACGGCGATACATTTGAAGCAAACAATATAATATTTTGCACAAAAGAAAAACTACAATTTATTTTTTTAAATTATAAATGCTTTTGGTAACTAAACAATTGGGAAATGCATAGTAGAAAAATATTTTGGCCAATAATTAACTATTTATTTGAAGTCTTGTTTTGAACTTTTGATGGTTAATATAAGCCAAAATATTTTTCAAGTTTTAATTATTATTGGCCAATAACAATTTTAAAATTGAAACTAATGCCAGTTAAGGTAAGGTACATTAAAAATATTTTAAGTCTAAAACTAAAGCGAGGATAGTTGCCAGAAGAAATAAATCATAAATTAAATACAAAGAAAAAAAAAATTAATGGGTATAATGTTCACAACTATTAAATAGGTACATAATTATGTGTCAAGTGAATTTATATTATTCAAGTGGTGTTTTAAAATAATAAAACTTTCAATATTTCATATATGTGACTTTTGTGCAAAAAAAAAGTAGTAAGGATGGGCTGAAAATATTATGACTCATGAGTTATTTGTGTGAATTATAAATTATAAATTTAAAGTTCAAATAAAAATTGTGTTTAACAGATTAATGTTAATCTTAATCGATTTCTTTTTTTCATAACAAATTCAGTGTCGTATAATAAAGAAAAAAGTTTTTAAAAATATTTAATTTGAGAATTTTGAAAGAAATGTTGAACATTGTTATACGACAATATTTTCCCTATTATTTCTTAACATGAATAATCTTTAATGTAATTATGTCATACTTAAATAAACTATAAATCTGTTATTATTTTTTTATCTTGAATTAAAAAAAACATAAATTGACACATGTCATATGCTTTCTACAAATTATTGAATAAATTACCTTAACATTTTCCAAATATATTATTTAATACCCTTCACCTAGGCATATTTTAATAAACATACACTGATTACTGTTTAGAAATTGTAGAGTTTTTGACTAATAAAATTTAATTTGTTATGCTACCAAATCATAGCACTTACATTTAATGATTCATTTTATCCTTAAATGTTTTATTTTATGACACAGAAGTTTATTACCTCCACGCATAATAGAGTAAAGATTTTATTTATTTTCAGTTGTACAAATATCAATAACACATCATGGTAGAAGTCTTATTTTATTTGTATACTCTCTTGGTAATAGTTATATGGTAATCAAATTATAGGTGTTAAAAGAAACTCAGATTTTAACTGCTCAAAAGTCAATTACAGTTGTGTAGAGATCCGTCAATTTGACAAAACATTTTTTTACAAGCCAATATAGAAATTTTTTCAATTAACATATGGTAATCAATAAAGTAAAATTAGTTATTTTTTAATGGATATAGCACATGAACAATTGTTGAATAGTATACAAAATATACTACCAAATAATTTGAATAGACTATATTAGAAAAAAAGGATTATATTTTGAGTATTGCCTCAGAGTTATAAAGAACTCCAGTTTAAAATAAATAATTTTGTTATGATAAATCATGACACCTAACTTCTAACTATTTACTATCAGAGGAGTGGAGTAATTCCCACATACAAAAAAAAAAAAAATACTATATTAAAATGGTATCACAATATTGTATTTATAAAATAATTTATTTTAATACTTGTTTATCTTTATTGCTATATAATATAAAAATTGAGGGACGGAGTCGAGTATGTGTTAACCACTCCAAAATAATTTTGTAAATTAATTTAAATTTAAAAATAAAACAGTAATGTGTGATCGAAAACTTAATAATATTATCAATTTTGATGCTAAAATTGTGTGAGGTAGATAATAGGCTAATTTGATGATGTACTGAAAATTATGATAGAAGACATGACTAAATGATAAAAAAAAAAAACTAATAAGATAACTAACACACTGCGTTTAAGGTTAACTATTCTGAATTCTGGAATTGTATTAAATAGTACAAAAATAACTTAATTTTTATTAATATTAAGAAATACTGTTTGGTTACAATTAATAACAAAATATAACATATGGTAAGAAAAGAAAATACATGAACACATAATATACAGTGTAAATAGGTAATACACCAAGCATACAACCATAATTATTTTCATTTAATTATGATTTTATTAAAATTCTGATCTCTAGAAGTACACTTTAAGATGCTTAATGATAGTATTTTCAAATACATTCTATACCATTTAAGGATTGTCTTGTCGTGATATCAACTTTTTTTTTATCAAATTTGAATACTTTTTCCTGTAAATTATATAAACTTTATATTTTTGCAAAACAATTTTCAAGAACTACACTTGGTATATATATTGTAATGACATGGAAACTATTTGTTCGAATTTCAATTTATAGCTACATCAAAATGATCTAAAAAAATCATTTGTTCAATATTATAAAATAAAAACATTTGGAAAAATGTTTCCATCACCATAGGACACTCATTAAATGGTATATTTAATGGCAATTAATTAAATATTCTTAAGTCAAAATTTGTATAAATTCAATACTTAAGAAAAATAGGGGCATGCTTGCAACCACTCTGTATATATCTTATGTAAATTATTACATGAAACTTTATATGATTATATCTCTTATCTCTTGAGTATATTTATCAAATAAATATAAGTTGAAAGAAATAAACGAATAAATCTTGAAGCTATTGTGTACTTGATCACATATTAATTTTTTATAAATTGGATGTACATAATAAAATATTGTTTTTAATTTATACTATTTATCAAAAATGTCCTTTGTATTCATTTATAATATATTATTTAAAGTAAGAAAGTGACTGAAAGTTATAAACTAATACAACAAAATACGTAGTAATATATTTTAAACTCATTAAGAGGGTAAAAATAAAACTAAATAACTTTAACTAATGTAGTAAGTTCAATAGTTGCATGTATGTATTTTCAATTATTTTAACTATGAAAAATGATAAATATAACCCATAATAACATATGTGATGCAACAACTTTTTTGTAGACTAGATAAAGAATTATTTAAATTAAAAATTTGGTAACATCATAATTGTCAAGAAGATACTTAGGTTTCCAAATCTCTTATAGAATTGTTAAAGCCCATCCTTACAATATCTTAAATTTCTAGCTTAAAATATTTTTTTTACTTAAACAATTGTTTCATTAAGTGTAAGGTATGTATTTAAAGAAAAATATCTATATAAAAAAGAAAGGAAAAAATTAAATTAACACAGTCAAATATTACCATAATCGAGTTTAGGAAATCCATACACTGAGGAACCAATATTTTAATGTTCACGCTGTGGTCAAACATTTCCTATGACCAGTATGCTAGGACGGTAAAATGCTGCGCACCGCTTCATCCGTGGCCGGATCGCTGCGTTGCAAATTCAAAATACTGTCTATGGCGTTTTGCACCTGTGCATTTATTTCTTCATCATCAGGGCAATGCCGTTTGTTTTCTGATGTAGACTGTTCATCCTCTAGTTGATGTTCACGTTTTTTTGATACATGTTCATCACTACAACCTGAAAGTTATTGGTAAATTAAATAATTAACTTTTTTTTATTATAAATAAGCAACTTACTCGTTGAAGTATTAGCTGAATTTGTGTTCAAATTTTGTTTTAACTGTTGTAATTGTGCAGACTCATCAGCATCAAATTTTCGACCCAACATGATCAATTCAGATGTTTGCACTTCCCTCTAATAGCACACAATTAATATATACATTAATATCCAACTTTCCAATAATTTAATTAAGGGTCACAGAACTATATAAGTATGCATATTTATTTTAATGGTTGTTTGACAAAGCATAACTCAAATAACAATTTAATATTAAATAAAATAAATTTTGCACATTTAAACTTAAATATTTATTGCTTATTGCATGCAGTTTATTGTTAATGTATTGCTCATTTAAAATAATTTTTACAGTGCCTACAGTATTTTTGGTTGTCAATAACACTAAAGGAAGGCCAGAAGTATAAAAATGTATTTGAAATTTGTTAAAAAAAAATAATAACATAAAAACATTAACTATAACGAAATATTATAAAACAAAATCATTCACGAGTTTAATTATTATGTAATTATTTGTAATTGCTATTGATAAGGCTATAAAATACTTTTGGTTTGAATCTTAAAAATGTACTAGAAAAAGTACAATTGTATGTCAAAGAATGTTAAATGACACAGTGAATAAAAAGTAAAATATTTTTGATACAACTGTTAATGGTTGTATGATATTTTGCAAACTCAATGATATTGAATAAAAATGTGCTAAGCAAAATATTTTTACCTGAATAAGACTTACTAATAATTTTTCTATATGCTAACTCAACTATTGTACAAAATTTGAAGACAGCTCTATTTTTTTATTTATAGCCCAAAAAAATACAACACAATGATGTATAAAAAACACTCATTTCATATTTTTTATTTTAATATTCTAATTTTTAATATGTTTTTTTATGACACATTCATGCTTTTCAATCAATAAATAATAATGCATATAATTCTAAGACCTGAATATTAACATGTAATACAATATAAGTGTGATGCTCACCATGCTTTCTTTAAATAATAAGTAACGGTATTTGTTAAACAATGACGCTTTTTTATCCAACATTTGTTTGGCAGTCGACTCAAAAATTTCATCAGCCAGCTCCAAATCTCTTTCTGATAACACTGCTTCATTTAAGCAATGATATCGTGATAATCGTTTTACAGCATCACTTGCCGAACTAAATGGTGTGACGACATCAGGATTAGTTGCACCGGATTGATCAGCTGCTATTCTCTCAGAAATTCTAAAATAATATAGTTACATTTAAGAGACCCAATCAGTTAATTGCTTTCTTTGTCTTACACACATACAATATTGAAAAACAGAGTTAGCTGACTTTTAAAATATAACATGTAATGTTATAACATTTTTAGTTTTTTTTTTTATTAGTCATATTTCTGTCCTCCGAGACAATAGCCTGAATTTTGTGCTTACAGACTGAGGTTCAGTAGTTTACCATGCGACCCATTGCATAACACATGGTCCACATCCGTGAGTACCATAGCCAATCGAGGAATACAGGCCAAGAATAAGTGGAGGCAATTGTAGGCAAAGTATAGTTTTGGTGGTGTAGTAATAACCCATTTTGGTTGGCATGAAGCCTATTCTCTCCAAGAACTGAGTATATTTAATTACATTTTAGTCCAAAATATAATGTTAATAATTTTTCTAATTCTAAAACCCAATAAAAACATTTTATGTCTTAATTTATTTGTAAAAAGTAAACTTTACTTTGCACGAAACTATTCAATATAGTTTTCTATGTCATCATTATTATATATTTGTAATACTTTGAAGGGCTGTCGTATAGTATGCAGTCTACCAGCAATCGTGTTCTACCAACTATTGTCGTTTGCTTAAGATACGGTTTACCTGAGGCTAGCCCATTTTTCAAGGGCTTATGATATCTCTTTTTTATGACCTTATACTCAGTGAATTTTGATAACAATACTTTGACATTTCGTAAAAGTTTGGACTCAGGTCTCAGACTCTTAGTACGTTATTGCGAGACACAACAATTTATTCTACATATTAATTTGGCACTTATGTAGGTTAGGTTGTTTCTTTTCCAATATTTGGATGGTATGTTTCCTTCTTAAACCTTAAATAATATTTTTGGTTTTTCTCTTTGATTTAACACAAGTTCATAGGCATTACAAATATTTAGGGGATTAAAGCAGAACATCTTTTCTACCACATACTAGTTGTTAACAATACTTTCATTAATTTAAGGTATCCATTAAATTATCAAATGTTTATTGCAAATATTATTGAAATTATGCCAACTTAACAATATTAGTAACTTGTAAACCAAAAAACTCTTACCATATTCACTTATCATGATTAACCTAATTGAAATTAAGGTGTCATTACCTATAATAAAAATTAAATTTGAATATATCTAGGGTTTTTCAAAAGCTTAATTTCATGTAAAATATTATAAAAAGATCCTGGTAAAACGAAGATAATGTTTTCTTTTTATAATTCTTGTAGAAGCTTTTAATAACTTAATTTCAACAATATAATCACAACATGTGAAACGCTAAAAGGTCTGAACAAAAATACACATGTGTAAGACAAAGAAAAAGTATAAAGCTATGCTCTCTTGATACTAGTACAAGATAAACAAATTAAAAATGGACACTTAACACTTACAACGATATTCGTTTTGAAGCACTGAATGCAGGAAGAGTTGGAGAAGGTTCACAAGACGTTTGAGTTCCGACCTATAAAATAAATGAACTATTATTATAAGCTATACACATTTATTTAACTATTTATGTAGTGTTATTATCAAAAAGTATTCATTGTACTGTAAAAAAAGATAATTTTAAGATAAATATTCAGAATTAGATCTCTATAAATGTAAGCTTTGTGAATCAATGAGTTTTGTTATTTCAATAAATTATTAATTATAAGTACACAATCTATCTTCTACAGATTTTAGTATTTACTAAATTTACTTTAAAAAAATATTTTTTCATATATTTTGTTTCACATTGAAAATAGTATTTATTTAAAACTTTTTTTTTTATGTTTGTTTACAATAATATGAAAATAAGTAAATTTGATAAATGAATATATATTATAAGTTGACTACTCACTTGTACATGTAAGGGAGATGTTGATTTATTACTAGTTGGAGGAGATGCAATAGTTGATGTTTGCATAGTAAGAGGAGGTGACAAAGTATGAGGTGGACTTGATGCCATTGGACAAGGTGGAGGCACCAACCTCACAGGTGTAGATACCTAAAAATATATTATATTTCAAGATAATACATTTTATTGTATATAAAAAAATAAAAACTTCTTACGTAAGTAATTCCTTGTGAATTTTGTCCAGAAACAGTAGGAACAATTTTGCCACATTGTAAAATTTTCTGTTGTTCATTAAACAATCTTTGTAAAGCTGTTTGCTCACTACTTGTGCGGTATTTCTTTGCGCTCAGAGCAGATATTTGATTTTGAACTGCTTTTAACAACTGAATATTGACAAAAATAATATTTATAATTTTTATTTATATACAATTTAAATGTATTGACCAACCTGTTGTTTTTGTGGTGTGAGTTGTATAGTTTTTACCCTTTGATTTGAAATACTACTCTCTGGTGAATTCAATGGAACTGGAGTATCATGATGTTCTTTCTCTTTTTCATCACATTGAAACACCATGGGTTTCACAACAGCAGCTCTTTTTACTTTTCTTGGTTTAATAGGTGCTTTATTTGCACATGGTGGGACAACCATAGTCTTATTGATCAATATATTGGGATGAGATTGGGCAATACTATCTAAAAACGCATTTTGTGATTGAACTTCTAGTGGAACAGAAGCTTTAGGTGGACTATTTGGCCTGAATATTTTTGATGGAACCGCTAAAGGACTTCTGTTATTTGTTCTATTAATTACAGACGTTTGGTAATTAGACATGTGATTATCATTTGATTGTGATATAACGGCAGCACATGGTTTTGAAAACTGCATGTTGCTTTGCTGTGGTGACGTTACAATGGTTAAATTTGGCCGATTTGGCAACATTGGAGTAAATGACTGAGAAACATTTGGTGAAGGTATAGGAGAATTATAGGAGGCAGGACTCTTTGAATTGCTTCTAGAGCTATGAGACATAGCTGGGCTACACTGAGGACTTATCACAGACTGAATACTTCTAGGACTATGGGATGATACTGGTACGGTTTTAGACCTTGATATTGAAGTTTGCATTACTCTTTCTGAAGTATGAATTATTGGCGATTGATTTTGTAACTCTACATTTTTATTCATCGTAGAAGAATTAGTTACTATTTGCAATCGATTTTGTTCTTCATTAAATAAAATATCATTATTTCTTGAAGAATCATTATTAGCTGCTACTAATAGCCGACTATCCATCATATTAGAAACAAGTTGAATGCTACTATTCTGTTGATGGTCTAAACTTGACACCATTGTACTACTGCTATGCATTACTCGAATACTATTATTTTGCTGCATTAATTTATTTTGTTGATCTTCTACTGGTGTTGACATGACAAATTGCTGATGATTTTGTCGATTTTCAACACTAACAGGGGTACCAGCAGTGGGAAACATCAAATGTTGGCCATTAATAATGTTTTGTTGTAATGATTGAGGTTCTAACACGGTCACAATTTGAAGACGACCAGAAACATCTGCCAAAATACGCATGCCAGAACCATTTTGTGGTTGGGTGGGTAACGTTGCATTGCCTCCTTTGAGAAGCAATGATTCAGCACCAGCCACACTCAGAACAGCATTTTGAAGAATGTGACCACCATGATCAGCAACTAACTGAGCTAACTGTGTTTGAGCTGCAGCAGCAACACTTGCAGAAACATTCTATAAATTAAAACCAATATTTATTAGGTTAATTCAAATATTAATAGCTAACTAACCAAAAAAATATTTGATCACTGCATAAGTATAGAAAAAGGTACGATCAAATTAAGAGTATGAATTGACACATACAGACTGTCTATGCATCTCTGTAAACAACTTGTGTCAGAAATGAGATGGTAAAAATATGATTAGCGTGGAATCCACAGGACACAATCCTACACATCAAACACTGCCAAATAATCACTAATACACCACCACCTTAACATTTCTACTCCAGTACACTCTGAATGTGTACCTTGCACAGATTAGGATGAAATGAACTGTGTCAATATTAACATACACAGTAACAAATAGTATAATATTCCAATTTACCTGAGTTAGTGTATTAGTGGTAATCTGTGGTTGATGTACAATCATACGCCCATCTTCTACTAACGACAAACGAAAACCTCCCTGTAACATTAATTAAGGAATTAATTACATTTATATTTTAAAATAATAACCAAACACCACACTGAACACTTACCTGGGATGAAGAAGTAGGAGTTTGCAATTGAGCTAATAAAGGTGCAGATTGTTGATGAGATTGTGGAGGGGGCGTTGGAGTTTGTTGTATCCTATTATTTTGATTTAATTGATTTTGTTGCATTGTAGGTGTACCAGATTCTTCTTCATCAATACCTAAACAAAATCAGAAATACATTAGTAATAAAATAGAAAATGTATTTATTTTCAAAACTAACCAGATAGTTTGATTAGATTTGCAAGGTCTAATCTTACAGGTTCATCATCGTGTGGCCTTGAATGCATTTTTGGTTTCTTTTTTTTAATATTCATTGTCCTATTATTTGATGATTGTGTGATAGTGGATTGAGGTGATAATGCAACTAAAGCTGGACCAGAACATGTTTGGATTTGCTGTAATTGAACACTTTGGCCACTTACTAACCTCACAACCTAATATTACAAGTTATACAAATTTCATTTTTGTTATTAATATTCCTTAAAATAATTACAATATTACTAACCTGGTTTGACTGTTGTCTAGGCTGTTGAAGTAAAATTTGAGTACCATTGCAAGTGACTTGAGCTTGTTGGGTATTATGGTTTTGAGTATTGGGGGATCTGAGAAAAAGCTGAAGGCCACTAGTTGTTTGTGGACCGACAATTACACCAGCAGTTGGCATAATCTAATTTTAGTAAAAATAAAATATATTGTTGTATTAAGTACAGAAATAATTAATTTGGGCAAGTATATTGTATTAAATATAAAACCAAAAAACAAAAATACAACAATTTACTTTAAGTTACTTAACATAAAAATAATTTTAATAGTTAATAACATAAAACCTACTTGATTTATCAAGAAAGCACCTTGTTGTTGACTATGTATTGAGGTTGAATGATGTGTTTGTTGCGACTTAATGCTGTTGATACTACCATGGTTCTGTACATGATTATTAGGTTTAGGTAATATTTGGGGCGGTTTATTTTTTACTTGAACATTATTTACATTATTTCGACTGTTGGATTGAATAAATTGTAAAACCGGCCCATTAGCACTCATCATCTGAACAAAAAAAAAAAATTACAAATTTAATTAGAAATGTAATATAGTTATTAATTTGACAACAATAATTTACCTGATGGATAACTTGTGGTTGGGGTGTAATAACCCTCTGCTGAGGGGAGGGAGTAAGCGATCGAGAAGAGAATGGTGATGAAGGTGATTGTGGTATACATTTTGTATTTGTGGTATCCAATATTGCCGTAGCCTGTTGTTGTTGAACCATTGTACCAGATGTGTGCTGTTGGGCACCCATCTTAAAAAATTATATTAGGTAATTGTTAATTAATCAAAACTAAAAATATATATTTTAATAAACATAATCATATTTTATACAATAATGAATTTGCTACCAGTTAAAATTATGTTTTAGTTTTAAATGTTAAAACTGGATATCTAAAATCATAAACTAGTTATCATTACTCAGTAATTGAGTAATCGTTAGAATAATAGATTATAAGTAAAAATTAGTATTTAACATTTTCAGTATCAAAATAGTTTTTGAGGGCAGCATACATGGACAACTTTTGCAAATGGAGCAAAGATTAAGAGGCTGATAATTCTTAACCAATAAGTGCTTAGATTTTCTAGGATATAATATGTCACTGGCATAACATAACACATTAATTTATATATTTACCTGTCGTATGCTTGTTGAGTGAAGAATATTTGAGTGCTGAACATGTTGATGTAGCACCTGTTGAAAACTGGTATGTTGATGTAATGTTGCACCTTGTTGAGTGGTTACAGTTGGAAAAGTGGTTATTCCTTGCCCTTGAGAACTTGCAATAACTAGTTGAGGTCCCCCTGTAAGTACACCATTATTTCCTGTACCCTGAAAACATAATTAATAATTATTAGGTATAACACAAAACTATAATCATTGTGACATATTTAAAATATTTACTGTAGTTTGATGATGAAGTGTTAATGTTAACCCTCCTGCAGCAGCTTGTTCTTGTTGTGCTTGTATGTGTTGTAATTGTTGATACTGTATGAAAAGTCAAATTTACAAACATTATTGGTATTATGTTTTTTTATCATATTTAGAAGACAACCCGAGTTATATATACCTGATGATGAGTGAGAAGCACTGAACTGGCAGGGCGGCCGTCTAATAGGCCCTGTGGTATAGAATCCACGGTGCCTTCCAGTCTGCAGCACACACCATACATTCAATTACGCTTTAGCCACCTAGAATTGAATTTTATTTGGATTTATTTTTTTCGTTGAATCCTGTCAACTACCTAAAGATTAAAGGTATTAATTGTTAGTAAGTAAATATATATGATTAAAAAAAACATAACATAAAATGTATTTTATTTAATTACTTATTTCAAGGAAAAACAAACATATTTCAAACTACCTAAATCAATCCAAAAGTACCTCCTATCAATTGACTTGGTTTGTAGAAATAGTTATAACTAGGACTGGGAACTTAATTCACATAAAAAGTAATAAATATGCATGGACTTATGAGCTTAAAATAGCACAAATATGCTTTAAAATATGCACTTATTTTTTTTTTCTAGCAGTTTTCATAAATAGGTATAAATAGTTAACTAAAAAATATTTTTATACTTAAATTTTACTAACTATTTATTAATAAAAATGGGACATTGATTTTGACTACGAATTTAAAAAAAACACAATACAATAATACCAAGTGAAAACTCTCAAAACATAAAAAATTGTAAAATTGAAAAATATCCTCTAGAAAACCACTAAATATGAAAAAATATGCAGTAGGTATCAACTTTCAATATTTTCTATGTGAAGTGTAATGAAATTTATTTTAAGCTTATTTAGCAATAAACATAGATAATAGTTCAAAAAAAACATGCAGATGCAACAACTTCCGAGGCCTAGTAATATATTATTATAGCTCAGGAGTGTATCTAACCATGTAATTATTTACAAACAATCAGTTTATCAGCTACTTACTTAATGAAACAAATCAAATTCATACAAAGAAATAATGGTTTAAATATTGGTCAGCCACAACTTATATTGTGATAGTAAAATTAGAAATATTTCACTAGTTCAAAGCAAAATTTAGACTGTGAATTAGCAGTTGAAAATATGAGACTTCTTTGAAAGCTACATAAACACAATATACACATACAACAGAAAAGAAAAATATTTTAAACAGATAAGCTAACAATTATTGTCGTACAGAAATCATTTCATACATCTACCCTTGAAAAATACCAAATTATAACGATTGGCAACAATTATATAAACTCGCATATACGATAGCAAAAAAAATGATTTTTCGTCGCAAGAGAATACACGGACGTGAAACGGGCAACAAGACACGATTCACACATCCTAGTCAATCGAGATTTAGGTGTCGAAACTATGGCCAAGACCCAATCATTCATCAAACAATCGTCCAGATCGCTCGTGCCACAAATTCGTGGAAAGTCTCTTTAGTTTTAATCTAACGGCCGCGGAACGTTTGAAAAAACCATAGAGTTCAAACGTCTTAATTGACGAGCAACGATGGTCACTGACAATAACTGCGATGTCATTTAAGGTTTAAAATCGAATAATAACGATGTGACGGGAACACTCACGTACCTAACACTTTATCAGCGGCGTCGTTGTTGACAAAACAAAAACGGCCGGCCGGAGAGTATTAACTCCCGAACACGTACTGAAGTGCACGCGAGATACGTTTCTCTGTTGGTCGGGATCAAAGAGCCGTGCAAGAGCGTGTACCGGTTAATTTGCAGTCTGCAAGAGGTGCGCACACAAACGCACGTCGTAACGATAATATTATGTCCAATTATATTACCTATGTTATTAATAGGCTCGACGCCGTATAAGTACGTTTATTATTACTATCGTTGTTATTGTTTTTGTTGTAACGGTATAAATATTATTATTTGTTTTCATTACTTGTTGTTGTCAATGCAAAAGATGTGATTATTTTTCGTTCGGTTTTTGCGGCGGACAGTGATATTATTTCGCACTCTCGCCGTTTCGCTCACGACGCCAGCAGCAGTGTCCGGCGATCCGATTCCGTTACATAATAATAATAATAATAATAATAATAACAACGACGGCGACGATCGCGATAATTCGATGGCGGCGCGCGGCACTAATGTCGCGGTAGCTCGGACAATAACATCGCCGTCGCACAACGATACACAGACGGCAATTAGCGTGGCCGATAACAACAACATAACATGATATTCACAATAAACAGAACGACGCGCGATACGTATTTCGGGCACTACTACATTATCCGTCGTCGGCGGCACGGCCACATAATTGATGATGAGCGTGTGTGAGTGCGCGCTCGCATGTGTGTGTGAGCCCGTGTGCGTGTGCGAGTAGCTCGCGCCCGATCGTGCATGTGTAAGTGTGCGCGTGCGTGCGCTATCGCTATCGCGCGGCGCCGTAGTAGGGTTACTCGCGGGCGCGTTTGTGTGCGAGCGCGCGCGGCGCCCCTCCTCGCTATCTGCGTGTGCCGTGTGCTTGTGTGCGTGTGTACACAAACAACAAAAATCGAACGGCCATTTTATTGTTTTGCAAACGACGACAACGCACGAAAGGATAAACCTGCTGCTGCTGCCGCCGCCGCCGCTACAGATCCGTCATCCCATAAAACTGCCAGTGTTGCCAAAACAGTTTATAAAACCCGTCCGATCGCGGACGATCCGTCACCGCCGTTTGCGCCCCACGGTCGTTGTTGCCGCGCAGTCTCGCTTAAACAGTCTGTTGTCTACACATTGTTATTAATATTCCGATACCACCGTTTGTAGTTGTGTATGTGTTTAGTGTTTACGAGTTTACGACAACGCCAACAACAACAAAGACAACGATAATAAATCATATCACCGTGCACTACGTCCGCGGCTATCGCGATTTGACTTCGTTGTTATTCTTGCCACACGTCTTTTATCATTTTTATTACTGGATTAGTGCAATATTAGTCTTTACGTATCGCTGTATATTTTGTAATTCGCGGGTATTTACTGAATTTCATTTAGTCCACCACAACGGATTTTAAATAATAGTTATATTTGTCAACGTTTAGTAATTTAGTATTTTTTTCAACCCTGAAGAACGATCATCATCATTTTTCGTTTTTGCGTTAGGATTGTATTGTTTATAATTTCTTATAAATAATCTAACGCAGTCGAATATTATTGGAAAAATAATAAAAATATAGGTAATGGACCCACCACAAGTGATATGTGATAGAAATATACCATTAATATTATGTAGGTACATTACATATTTTATTTAATATTTTTCCGTAGTTACATAGGTAATAAATTAATAATATGGTAAAAAAATTTAAAATGTCTGTGGAAAATGTAGAAATTTTAGACTTATCCAAAATCAGGTTTGAGTTAGTAAAACTATAATATCATGATAGAAATAACGAGATAAAAAGAAGAAGGTCCCTTAGAATTTTGAGCTACTATAGATGATAATACTATTTTCTGGAGACTGAAAGTAATTAAATTATTTCATACGGAGTGCTATTGTCTATTGACTATAGTCGAATATCAACTAATGGGATAAAATTAATTTTAAAACATGATACCTGCATTGGCGTTCAAACTCGTGTACTTTATTATCCCATCCCATTTTGTTTCTTATCAATAAAATTCAGACTCTTATGAAGTCGCTCACTGTACCTAATTCCCAAACTCATTCAATCTGTTTAGTTTACAGGCCCAGTTCAAGGGGTAGTCACTTTAGTAGGGGGTGACAAAACAGTAAAAATATTGTTGATTGTTATAAGGCAGCAAAATTTATGAATAATTGTGTCATAACGTAACAAAAGATAAATATTCTTGCTCTACAAAAACTAAACAATTAACTGGTGCATTTCCATTAATCCAATCAATAAACTAGGAAAATTCAAAATTAGCTCTGTTGCATAGTAGATTTTTAGTGCACTCATCAATCGTCATTGAATAGATCACTGACCACTGAAATGGTCAATGGATAATTTATTGAGTAGGATATAAAAATTTAATTTTTTTAATTTGTTTATGTTTAAACAAAAAAAAAACCTTTGAAGTCGTTTTACTCCTTATAACTTTATAAGTAGGCATAGGTATAACTAGGGGGCTAAGCCCCCCAATTTTTATATTACACCTCTTACCATATTTCCTAAACTCCCATAAACGGTAGCTCTCTACATGTCAAAATATATTATTATTATATGTGATGGTGTACCAAAACAAGCCATGTGGCCTCGTGGGATATTGCCCAAATCTCCTACACTTAAATTCACACTCATAAAGAAACAGTATAATACTCATAGACATTCTTATACATGAACAAGCACTAATAGAAATATTTGATAGGCATGTGGTATGTCCATACGACCATACTTGTCCAGGTTACTACAAAATTAATAATATTTTAGCTTAAATGTGTAAAACCCAGTTCATTAATGCATTATATATATTTGTTATGTAGGAAAATTAATTATTAGAATCACGGACATGCGGCCATCGTCGTTGTATAATATTATATTTATGAAATAAATATTATTGATTACTGAATGCTGGTTAATGATTACTGATTAGTCATTTGTGTATAGTGTACCGTCTCAACAGACCATGATGTGACGAAATAAAAATGTACAAAAATCCTGGCCATTTTTTTTATATTTCCTTGTAACACCCTAACACTAAGAACACTATTTTATAACATTTTAAAAAAGGTCTATAGGAGATTTGACCCCCCTCATCCTGTGCAATTGTATACGTCTCTCGACCTAAAACATTGCCAACGGTGATTCAATAAAAAAATATATATATATACCAAATGCTTATAAACAGCTTTAAATTGGTTTAAATATTTTGAAAATATAATTGTGTACAAAAAAACTGTTTGATGAGAAACCGTTGTTTCACGCATACTCGTATTTTCATGATTGTATTGAGTATTGTGTACAACTAGTATTCTATGGTACAACTTTATACTTTTATACAAAATAAATTTGTGACTGCATTTACGATAGTTTTCAATTACGGCGAGAACAACTTATGAGGAACTTTGTATTACATTTTCAAGCTTTAACAAAAATGTTATACATAAATCAAAAAAAAAGTTGAAAACGTCAAACTTCTATCTTATTAACTCTAAATAGCCTATATATTTTGAAAATTATATAATGTATTTAAAATACTAATATAAATATTTGGTGCCTAGTCTTGGTATTTTCTACAGTTATATTAATTTATAAATTATCAAATAACTGCAGTTAACCCGATCCTTTATGGCTATAAAATGTGCTTGTTTGACTCAAACGTATTCTATTTAGTATACTAGAGTTTATCATATAGTCACCTTAATAAAATATCTTATTTCATATTATGATTAATGAAACATCAACTATTGTATAAATTGTGAATACATTTTTTCTATATTAAGTTTTACTCTATTATACCTACCAGGTATAAATGGTATAATATAGTAATGCAGTGATTACATATGTTATTTTAGTAAAAAGATGTTTTCCAAAAATAAGAGAACTTCGTATGGAATAAAGACGATCAAAATATGGTTGTTGACAGTAGAATTTTTCGAACTTTGTTCAATTACTTTTAATTATTTTTTAAGCACTAAGTAGTAAGTACATGACATATGTTATTTTTGGTATTAGTTTGTTGTAGCCCTGCTAGAGCGGACGAAAACTTTATAGTCCCTTCCACTCATAGACATTAAAGAATAAGTATTGTTCCACTCAGGTTTGTTATCTCCCCGGTCCCCGCCATCCATAATAATAAATGTATCGGGAAAAAACTTTCAAAATAACAATAACAAATGGTATATAAGTGATAATAATAGAAATAATTTTAAAAACTGTATATAATTATAACGATATAATATTATATACCTAATATCAATTGTTTAGGGGTCCTGTGATTTCCAAAATTCTAGAATAGTATGTAATTAGCACCTATAGAAGGTGCCGCAAAATAACATGTTAGGATTTATTTCTGCATCCGCCGAGGAAATAAATCCCGCGGAATAATCGCGTCGTGTAGCGGTTTTTTTTCGTGCGGAAATTCCACTGTAACATACGAGTATAATTATTATTAGTATATAGTAGCATTTAAATATATGAATTTCGATTCTATGGAAATTCCGCCCCGGATATTCCGTAAGTGTGACACCAGTCTAATAGTAATGGTACGTTTTTTCCATCAAATTATTCGATTATTATTATTTTTTTTTTTTTTATTGAAACTTTGTTGTACAATTAGTTTCTACAGTTATAATAAATTAGAGGAATGTATAAAAAAAATATTCGATTAATAACTCGATATATTTATTGTTACTGATTGCGGGGCTATAAAGTTTTCAATCGCCCGAGTGGGGAGATCAGTACCAAAGAGACAAACAATGGCTAACATTTTTTACAGAACATTTTTAATAATTCTATATTGAATATCCACTATTGTCAAAATTTGAAATTCTATTGCCCATAAAAAATGTATGTGACCTGTACAAATTTTAGTAAAAATAACCTGAGGAATCTTGTAATAGTTTTGCATGCCTTACTTGAAAAATTGAATTTTTAACTTTAATATAATATTCATATTATCCTGATTTTGACGAATTTTCTTAATTAATGCTAATATAAAAAAAATGTGACCTTGTTTTCAATATTTTTTGAACAACGCAAATAACAAATTATGTGCAACTTTATATTTAATAATTCAAGATTTATTCTATAATTACTAATTAGTTATTTCTCTTAAGTCACCTTTTATATAGATTGAAGTAGCCAAAACTAAAATTGTATAATTAAATTTAGCACTATATCTATAATATGTGTGCTACTATTGTTTGTTTGTATGCTCATACATGTATGTATCCATGTATCCATGTAGGCATCGTAATAAATACTTTTTGGAAGCTTATTTTTTGTATGAATTCAATAAAAAATCATAAAAGCTTAGATTAGCTTAATAATTAATTAATAGGTTTTACTATATATTTCGGATGTTCCTACTTATTACAAATTAGATGATATTACCAATTCCTGATGATGCACTTTTTCTTAATTTTTTATCAATCCAATAGATCATACTCAGTGAAACCTTAAAC
>PVMI01019936.1:0-17086 GCA_008528875.1 Aulacorthum solani
ACATGTTCATCCCTTAGTTCTAAACACTGACCATTTTATACTTTATTAATTACAATGGTTTATAATTTTGACATTTTGATGAATATTGTCGAAAATTGAACTTTAAATGCTTATATACAAAAATTGTGCATGTGTATTTTTAATATTTTTCAACTACTATTGTTACAATATATTAGGAGACTTGTATTAAATATTCAAGCTTTTTGACTCAACAAATAAATTTTTATTGACATTCATATACTAAAAAAATNNAAAAAACGGAAAATTTAAAATGTCTAAAAATAACTAAAAAATTGTTGAAATATATTGAAAATATTATCGAGTAAATTAATTGATAAAATAAACATATGGTGTAAATATTTCAAGCTTCTACCTACAGTTATTCGTTTTTGAATAACAATAAAATACGAATATCGGTACAAGAGAAATCGAGTGAATATACAATGTTGTAAGAATATGAACTTCAAACTCTCATAAAAATTTAATTTGAATTTCCGGTAGGTACTTTTTATTTGATAAAAGCAGCAAATTCATGAAGAATCTACTGTTAAATTTTCAAATATTAGATTTAAAAAGATTAATTTTTTTGAATTTTTAACTCAAAATAAATTGCAAATTTTCCTGATTTTTACGTATTTTATCAAAATTGGAACTGCAAATACTCATTAAAAAAAATTGTGACAACGTATTTTAAATATTTTTCATATACCATTTTAACAATATATTAGGAGCCTTGTATTAAATTTTCATGATTTTTTAAACAACGTATAAAATTTAATTTAATTTATAAAAAAAAAAAAACTAAAAGATTGAAAATTTCAAATGTCCATAAACAGTTTAAAACAAATCAAAATAATTTTAAAATTGTATTGGTTATAGAAAATGCTAATATAAATAACCGGTGAAAATGTCATGAACATACGATCATTTTTTTTAGAGTTACAGCAAAAACCAAAATCGATTATGTTGAAAATCGGGTTTCCGTAAAAATTCTCGCTTTTTCCTTAATTTTTCATTTGTTTTTCACTGAGCTTTTGAAATCTACTTTTCACTTTTGAACTCCCCTGCCCAAAGTCCTAACTAGATTCATTTTTCAACCAGAAAAGCTACTGAAGTTGAAAATCGAAGCATTATACGGTAGCTAAATCACGATTTAAGACATGGAATAAGATATACTATCTTAAATCGTGGGTAATATTAAATTGTAGATTGTATGGATAGGCCATATTTTGATTTTTTGATTTTTCAGTTTCATATTAATAAATCCCCGAATAATATTTATAAATTACAACAAAATAACCAAAATCGTTAAAATTATTTTAATATGTAATTTCTTCCAGATTTGAATTTAAAATGTCTGTAAAATTAACTGTGTATATATATTTTAAACATTTTTTGTTTACAGTATAGACTATTTATTAGAATCTTTATTATACATTTTCAAACCTCAGTTATAAAAACTAAAAATTTTATAATTTTTTAATTACAATGGTTGATAATTTTCAGATTTGAGATTTTGATGAATTTATTAAATTTTATATGCTTATAAAAAATATTGTGCATATGTATTTTTAATATATTTCAACTACTATTGTAACAATATATTAGGAGCCTTGTATTAAATTTTCAAGCTTTTTGACTCAACGAATAAAATTTTATTGATATTTATAGAAATAAAAACTAAAAAAAACTGTAAAAAGAATATGTCCGTAAATAGCTTAAAGCTAAACAAAAAATTTTGAAAATGTTATCTACTTTAAGAATTGATAAAATAAACATACGTTATAATAAATTTCAAGTATCTACAGCTCTTCCTTTTTGAATAACAGCAAAATAAGACGATCGCTACATGAGAAATCAAATGAATTTACAATGTTGTAAAAATTTGAACTTCAAAAGCTCATAAAAATTTAATCTTACTGGATATGAGATATATATATATTTTTTTTTTTGATATATTAAGGCAAACTTACAAAGAATCATGATTTCAACTTTCAAACCTTAGATTTAAAATGAAAAATTTTATGAATTTTTAACTCAAAATAAATTGCACGTTTTCGTGATTTTTACGTATTTTGTCAAAATTCAAACTGTAAATGCTTATTAAAAAAAATTGTGTCAATACAATTTTAATATTTTTTAACTGTCGTTGTAACAATATATTAGGATCCTTGTATTAAATTTTGAAGCTTTTTTACTCAATGAATACAATTTTATTGACATTAAAAAAAAAAAATTTAAAATGTCTATAAATAACTTTAAAAAAATAATTGAAATGTTTTGAAAATTGTATCAAGTATATAAAATGCCGGTATTAATATTCAGTGAAAATTTCATGTTTTTATGGTCATTTATTTTAGAGTTACAACATTATTTAAAATCAATGTTCTCAAAAATTTGATTTTGTGTAAAAATTCTCTTTTTCCTTAATTTTTTTTTGTTTTCACAGGTGATTATGAAAACTACTGGGGATTTCAAAATTCGACCTCCTCAATGCACCAACTAAATTTACTGTCCAACCAGAAAATCTATTAAAGTTGAAAATCGAAACATTATTACGACTACTTCTCGTATACACAAACACAAAAAAAACACACACATACATTATTGTAAAATCAATACATTCACCACTTCCCTCAAATCTTAAATAACTAGACAAGTAATTTTTGTAATTTTGATTATTTGCACACATTATTATAAGAGATATTACACATTAGGCAAAAATTTAAATGATACAGTTTTTATAAATTCAAATAGTGAAATTTGTCTATTTTTATATGCATTTCATTTGTGACTTATGAATAAATGTTTATCATGCGTTGTATTTGATAATTGACGAGTACTTCTTGTTTTAATGTAAACATCACATTGCACGTTCTTTATCATTTCAATAAATTTAAATATATTGTAATGGCTTCAATAGAATTTAAAATTAAATTTCGAGTGAAATGCTTCGCAACTATTAGTTGTGAGTAACATTGAATTTGACGATTCTGCCCACACACAAGGAGAAATAACACATAATTCATATTTCATGACATAGTTATCCATTAAATAAGTTTAAAATGTTAGAACTTTGGAATTATTCGAAACATATTACATACCACTTTTAGGGACATAACTCGTGTACCTCACTCTTATTATTGGGACACAACTCGTTAACTGCGACATTTTTACCTCGACTTTTTTTTCTTGACATAATTACCATGACACCATATTGGCTACTAGGTCCATCATTAACATTGTAATTTAAATATATTTTAAATTATGGTTAGTGCTTATAGCTTATATTGTTCTATGAATCTATTTATTTTATGGAGTTGATATTTGATTGTAATACAAATGTATAATATAATATGTTCTTAAGGTTAAAAATAAAATAATGTATATGTGTTTAATACATACCAATCAATCTTAGTAGATACATGGGACCATACAAATAACACCAAATTTTTTTGGGATTTAGGTGATTTTTGAAGACATACTTAATGTCTGGCCGATCTTTCATTCTTTGTCGGAAATACGACATGCCCTATAACAGACAATGTAATATAATGTTATATCTTTAAAAAAAAAAAATTGGCTGATTACTTATTTTATAAAGTTAAATAATTAAATAATAAATAAAAATAATAATAAATTTATAAATAATATTGCTGTAAATCTAATAATTCCAAACACAATATAACTGGTATAACGGTATAACTTTATAACTGGTCGTTCAAATAAGAAGTCGTCAGTGACGTCTCTTTTTCATAACAATATTGTATTAAATGATGCTAAGTTAAAAATCGAAATTATTAGAAAAAAGAGAATAAAACAATTTCATTCACCATTAGTACAAAAATTTTTGATAAGAAATATTAAGTCACATTTACAGCTTTTTATATACATTTTCTTTTATATAAGATTAAAAATATTAATAAAACAAACACTAATTGTATTTTAAAAGCATTTGAAGTTCAAATTTTAACAAATTTGGATATTTGAATGAAAAAAAATAATTTCAGTTAGTTTATTGTGGTTTAAATTATTTTATTTGTGATGACTTGATACTATTATTGTCTATTTGTCACTTCATATTATAATATTATCTTTATCATAATATTATAAAATGAGGTAATTCTGTTGTACAGTTATATTTGAAGCTCTACAGAACCGATTTGAGTGATTTCAATTGCTTGGTTCTCGTAGTAAGTGAGCCATTTAACGAGGAAAGTTCAAAAAACGTATCAATTAAAAATTTTTTGTTTTTCGTGTAGTTGAGTAACGACGGAAGTTGTATTCATGACCCACGTCGACGACAATAATCCAAAAATATAGATTATAACACTATTTAGTATTTCATAATTTTGTGTACATCAGTGCCTGTCCCCAATTGTGGTTAACTGTGATTTTTGTTTGATCAATTTTGTTTTTAATTGATAATAATATAAAATGGAATATCAATATTTATTAACATACTTGATGTAAATTGCTCATTTTGTTTCAAGGCATAAGCATTATTTGGGAAGCATGAAAATCTTTAATATATTCGAATAAGAGTAGTTAACTCAGTGATAAGTATAAAGGGGTGTCATATAGTATGCAGTCTACCGATGAATTTACGAGTATGGTATGCGGTCTACAGACGATTTACGAATATAGTATGCGTAAAAATTATATCTTAATATTTGTATATAATTATTGTAGTAGTAATAACTAGAAAAAAATTAATAATTAAAAATTTGTTTGTCAAAAAAAAAATTGTTGTCAATGAATATAAATTAATATAATGTAATATGAACAGCAATATAAAGTGCTATAAATAAATTGATAGCACTTCCACACGTAATACATTCGACATTTTCATTATTTGCCACAAAAATTTTACTAATTAAAAAATATGTGGTTGATTCGTCACTACTAATAATTAAATAAAAATCGTTTGCCAACATATTGAGTGTATAAAATATAAATTGTGGTGTCGCGCAATAAATGACGTACTGAGCTATTGAGCCCATACTTTACAAAATGTCAAAATATTGTTATCTGTATATAAGGCAATAAGACAAAGTGTTGACGGAAGAAAAAGATTAAGTGCATCTATTAAAAATAAACTCAAGCCTATGTAAAAACCACAGGTAGACCACATCCTACAGTGGCCGGTAGAACGCGTTTGCCGGTAGACCGCATACTATATGACAGCCAGTATAAAGAATGTATCATTGTTGGCCTTTCTTATAAGTTATATATTCATAATATTGCAACGATTTCCAAAAACACGAGTATTTTACGGGCACGGGTGGTAGGTGGCGAGTATGCTGGACATGCCAAACTAAAAAAAAACATTAGTTGACTTTATCCAAATACTAAATTTTATATGACGTATTGATTTAATAATCTCAAGGAGTTTGTAAATATTGGTTCAGGTGCTTGGTATAATGTATAATTAATTTTTTCAGGCCCCGTTGACACAAAACATCATAGCTAGTGTTTTAGTTTTTGACAATAAAATTCATATTCAAGATTATAAGCAAGAGATCAGAAAAAAGGGTTATACCGATTCTTTAATAATAGTTTTAATAATATTTATAGATATCGGGAAACTGCAAATATTTTACCAAAAATGTTAACCAACAAATGAAAATTTCAATTAATTTAGGTATTGCAATTATAGAATGTCTTAATAAACTACATTCATTGTATCCTATATTTATTTTTGTATGGTAGTATTTGTATTTTTAATTTGCAATTTTTCCCAATATCTATAATACTATTAAAACTATAAAAGTTAAATTACTTAACATTTTGAGTTTTTTCTTAACAATAATACTACATTATTACAATTCTTATTTTTTAAGCAGTAGTAGATGAGGTAATGTATTTACTATTTAATAACACGATAACTATTATAACTATTATAACGTCAAAAGTATGATAACGTGACTATTTGTACACGATGTCGGTAATCACAAGCAACGCAGAGGAAACCGGTCGCGCGATCTTAAATCTAAGGTCGGAGACTATTGTACAAATTATTATCACTGACCCAACAGTCAAAATCATAAGTATATTTTTTCATAACCGGCCAATTATGAAATAAGTATTTTGCAGTAGTACGATATCCACTGTTAACCATTAATAAGGGGAAAATAATGAGAATGTTAAATATATCGGAAGAATCAAGAAACGTTAATAAAACTGATTTAAATAAATGAAGTACGAAGACGATTATAAAATATATACGGTCGAAACAAAAAAATGAAATAATTATAATGAGTTAATTTTTTATCATTACCTTGTTCTGTAAGTTGGATTTTTTTTCCTTCTTGAGTAAGAGATGTGAGTGCACTGTTAAATTAAAGTAAGTCATCAATGTAACAGGAAACAGTACTGAATATTTGCTAAAACAAAAAAATCAACTATAAAATATTTATTAATAATATATTTGTATAGTTATTAAATAATTACTTTTGGGTATCTATAAAATATGAAGACTTTGTGAATTTATATAACACTTCTGCCACAAAGTTTTGATCCGCAAACTTTAATGTCTAAAACCAAGAAATCAATATTACAATTATATAATCATGGCTTGTAAAAACAAAATGTAACGTACTATTTGGTGTGTTTGGAGAATCGAACAATCAAATTCTGTTGCATCCTTTAAAATCGGGGGTAATTCAATTTTTTTCAATTCATTTGCAAGAAGCTAAAATAAAAAAATTAAATTGAATAGATACCTAATTTCAATTCTTGATTCAATTGTTAACAGTTTTTGTACCTCTGAACGTGGAATAATGTTTAATATGCCATTAGCAAAATCTTGAACAGGTGCTGCGTCGTCTCCTACATCTAGATTTACTTCGTTGTTTACAACTGGGCTTACTATGTCTTCAAAAGCTTGGATGTCTATGTCTTCCAAAACTGGAATTCCATCTTCACCAAAAACTAGGAATCCTTCTGTTCCTAAATTTGAGATTTCTATACCTGGGAATACTCCGTTTATTACAGCTTTTATATCTTCGTTTTTAACAGCTGTTATGTCATCGTTTCCTACAATTGGGTTGGCTTCGAATTCAATAGATGAGGTTTCTTCTTCTTCTTCTTCTTCAAAAATGAAGGAATCATTATTTTTAAAAACTGTGATTGCTGCATTATCAAAATCTGGAATGTCTTTGTTTTGTACAGCTGAGATGGTTTTGTTTACCATAGCTGAGATTCCTCCAAAAACGAAGGAATCATGGTTTTTAAAAAGTCTGATTGCTGTATTCTCAAAATCTGGAATGTCTATGTTTTGTACAACTGGGATGGTTTTGTTTTCTACAGCTGAGATTTTTTCTTCTTCAAAACCCATGAATCCATCGTTTTTTAAAACTCTGATCACTTTATTTTCAACAGCTGTTATGTTTTCGTTTCCCACAACTAGGATGGCTTTGTTTTCTACAGATGAGATTTCTTCTTTTTCTTCAAAACCCATGAATCCTTCGTTTTCTAGATTTGCGACGACTTCGTTTACTAAAGCTGAGATTTCTTCTTCTTCAAAACCCATAAATCCTCCGTTTGCTACAACTGGGATGGCTTTGTTTTCAACAGCTGAATTTTTTTCTACTTCTACAGCTGAGATTTCTTCGTTTTGTACAACTGGAACTGCTTTAATTTCTACAGCTGGGATTTTTTCGTTGTCTACTACTAGAGTGGCTTTGTCTTCTACAACTGGGATTTTAGCGTTTTCTACTACTAGGATGGCTTTGTCTTCTACAGCTGAGATAGCTTTGTTTTCTATAGCTGGGATTTCTTTGTTATCTACGATTGGAACTGCTTTAATTTCTACAGCTGGGATTTTTTCGTTGTCTACTACTAGAGTGGCTTTGTCTTCTACAGCTGGGATTTTAGCGTTTTCTACTACTAGGATGGCTTTGTCTTCTACAGCTGAGATAGCTTTGTTTTCTATAGCTGGGATTTCTTTGTTATCTACGATTGGAACTGCTTTAATTTCTACAGCTGAGATTGCTTCGACTTCTACAGCTGGGATTTTTTCGTTTTTTACTACTAGAGGAGCTTTGTCTTCTACAGCTGGGATTTTAGCGTTTTTTACTACTAGAGTGGCTTTGTCTTCTACAGCTGAGATAGCTTCGTTTTCTACAGCTGGGATTTCTTCGTTTGTTACAACTGGAGTAGCTTTGTTTTCTACAACTGAAACGGCTTTATTTGATACAGCTGATTCTGCAGGTTTTTCAACACTTCTTTTGGGCCTGCCTAGTTATCACAAAATATTGCAATGTCAAATACGAAATACAAAACAAATATTGAACTAAAATACATACCTCTTTTTCTTGGTGGTGGTCTTGGTAAATCATCTCCTGCTGGGCTTTGTTCTCGAGCCCTTTTTGGTCTTCTAGGATTGTTGATCCTATATATAATACAACAAATATATTTTTTAATAAATGGTGATAAGTAATAAGTAGTAATAATTCGTCGATTCCTTACCGATTAGATTCTAGCCTTTCTTTGTGGCCTATATTTATGGAATTTATTTCCAGTACATCATCATCGTCAACCCACTCATCAAATTTTGCATTGAAACCTGCATAGTGAACATAGTATTGGAACTCCCCATCATCTGTCACTCGTCGTTTTTTGCACGTAGCTTCATATAGTAATCCATCATAGTAGACAAACACCTTTTCACCTAATTTAGAATAAAAAATTATAATTTAGAAATAAAAACTTGATTTTATCAATTTGCGTATGTTAAGCTGGAGTATCGTTACAAAATTATGAAATATATTTTTTTTAATATGGCTAAATATGTGGTAAAGCATACTTGTGTTCACAGGCCTAGGCTGAGGGCCTGGCAAGATGCGACCTACCAGGGTTACAAAATTTTACGATATCATTACATTTTTATTTTGAAAATCAAAGACAAAATATTTTAATATGTTAATACCTGTTATTAGATGGAGGTTGATTAAAACTGTTATAAATTAAAAATGTACACATTTTTATAATAAATCCTCAGGCTTTCCACAGATTAAAAATATTAACTAGGTTAAGTAAACATGTATGTAACAATACTTAATATTAAGTCTTAGTCAGTAAGTTTTATCAGATGTAGCAAAACAAAACTATGTTAAGCGATAATGTATGCCATAGTACTAGATAAACGTGAGGTAAGTGGTGGTGATCGTGTGACTCGATTACCACCGACATCAGTGTTTATTAAATGTGCTCATAATATTGTTTATTGTGCACGTCGAAGTAATCGGCGTATGCGACAAGGAGGCACCCAACTCGTGGATCGTTCCTCTACGACAATAGTGTGTTTATGTGTGTGCACTGATTTTTTGAAGTTACGCGAGGACATGCGTGATTAGGGTCCTCTACCTTAGCAGGTTGTTATTTTTTTTAGTGGGTATATTAACCTTTTTCCACAATTTTCGTGAATACGAGTTTTTGTATTGACATGTGAGCGTGAAGACGATATTATGTGTTTCCGCGTATGTGTGTAATATACATGACATTTTGGATTTACCTTTACGTGTGGGTATTGAATATGTGATTTGAATATGTATTTTGAGTGTAGTTACTTATGTGATGAGGTACAACATGTCAACATTAGTGTACACATGTGTGGGTGACTTAACTTTAAATATTCGTATTCGATATTTATTATTTTTATTTTTTATCATGTTTATACTTTAAGAGATTTTATTTTTTAAAACAAACAAAAATTTGTAACTCTCTGGAATATTTAACACCAAATTTTAAACTGTACATGATATACTTAACTTTCATAATATATACATAAATGATCTTCTAAATATTAGTGTTAAAGCTGAAATAATTGTTATACTGACAATACTGCTATTTTGATTTATAGTGATTCAATAGACATTATATATGTATACAAATAAATTTAAAGATATTAAATATTGATTTGATAATAGCTAATTAAAATTAAATTTAAATATATTCAAATATATTCACTTTAATATTAACTCAGATGTAATTAGTCCAGAACTAAAATATATGCATACATTCATCTAAGTGTCAACATAGTAATGTATTTTGATAATTGCGTTATTCTAGAGAATACAAATTATATTAAGTATTTAGGCTTAACTTTAAATAATAAAATTAAGTGGAATAATCATATTAACAATCTTTTTTTTTTTATTTTTTTTTATTTTAAGAAAATTTACAATCTATATACAATTTATATAATAAGTAAATATAATGATATGAATATTACAGGACATGAGAAACTTGAGGGAAGGTTAGAACAGTCTTACAAATACTTTTCAGACATTTTTGTATGCCTTTTAAAATGTATGGCATATATTTAATGTTTATTTGAAACGAACAATTTATTATGCTTTAGTTCAGTCTATTTTGTGGTATAGTATTGTCTTTTGGGGGCAAGATTAAGAGTCTCATTTCTTTAAATATTATTTTAAATAATGTAATCAAATTTATATTTAATATACCTAGGCTTACCAACAATGAGTTTGTATACAATTTTTGTAATCTACCTAATATTAAATATTTATAATATAAGAACTTATTACCGCCTTTCCATAAATTTAAAAATCATACTGTTTATGGTCATCATATTTATAATACACGTTATAAAACAAATATTAATTTAAATGTACCTTTTTACCACAGCAATTTCGGCATAAAAAGTTTTATTTCAATAGCAATCAAATTATGTGGAATACTTAGAATAAATAAACATCATTTTAATAATGGAAATGATTTGAAATTGTATTTAAATAATGTTGATCTTATAGAAATTAATTTATGTATTAATTAATGTAATTTTTTAACAATATTTTATAAATGCTCATTAATGTCAATAATTGAATTTAAATAAATCTCTACAACACAAGCTATATTTATATGTCTATACAAATTAGTAGCTTCTTAGAAACGTATAAGTTATATTAAGTTCATAAATTTACCAAATTATTTTATCTGATGCAATTTTTAACATACCTATATCATAATTAATTACATAAGAATTTATCAATACAAGTATTGTGAAATTATAGTGACCTAATAGCTAATACTGCATGTTATTTTATTTATTATTTTATAATGCTACATTGAATTTTTTTTTTTTTCATTATTTATGTAAATGTTTAAGTAATGTTAAATTTTTATTTAAAAACTTAACAAAAATTTTTATTATTATATCACTTTTGTAGATGCAACATACTTCTCATTTAAATATGAAACTCTTAGTTCATTTGATTGTTAAATTGTTGGTGTACATGCAAATTATGGTAATTACACATTTATAAGTATTAAATAATACCTTTTTGTAGCATCTAACTACATTTTGTTATTTGTGAACAAAATTACTCTAAAATTGAACACATATTTAAAAAAATTTTTTTTTATCATATTGCAATCTCATGTTGTCATTATTTATCATATATCTTTATGGTTGACTTGGGCTGTATAGTTTTTTTTATCAATTATGTTATTATATTTACATTTACACAAGCTTCCATATTTTTTTAAATCTTGGCATTAATAATAATTGCAATATGATTAAATTATTGTAATAAAATAACAGATCGGGAGATTCAAAACACCATCGTTCATCACAGATATACTAAAACACAAAAATATTCTACCAATCTAAGCACCACAATTCATAACCACTCATATGATGCAACGATTACAGTTTTTTTTTTTTATGATGAATTCTAAATTAATATTCAATTACCACTTATTTGGGAGAAGATCAATAAACATAAAAATATAACTTTCATTAACCAACCAATAGAACATTAATTTATTTTTATGTACCAAACTCATACCATTTAAATTTTATTTTCTTAACTGAAATAATTTATAATTTTAAAATATGAGGACATATTTTAAGTTAAATTTGGGTGTGTTATATCTATAGACATATAAAACAACCAGATAACCAACTACAGGATAATATTGAAGTCGGCAGCCATATGCCAACAGGGCAAATTTACATGAGTGAAAATGTGTAATATATGTATAGGTATCTTATCTACTGAGTTATTTTGTAAACATTGACTAATTGCCATACGGCCGCATCACTTCAACATTCCTGTGGAAATGTAATTATGTAGTGATCTATCTAGTTATTTTTTATGTCTATGGTTGTATCATAAATAAGTATAGAAATTATAAATATTAAAAATATTAACTAGGTTAAGTTAACATGCATGTAACACTATTTAGTAATAAGCCTAAGTAAGTAAGTTTTAGCAGATGTAGCCAAACAAAAGTTAGGTGAAGCAATAATATTATGTAAGTCATAGTACGAGACAAATATTGGGTCAATAGTGGTAATTGTGTGACTCGATTAACACCAGACATCAGTATTTATTAAATGTGCTTAACACTGCTTATCATATTATTTGCTTGTCTATTAGGTGTGTCAAAGTAGTTGGTGTATACTGCAATATAGTCAGTATATTATATATTATTGGCAGAGTTGAGTAAACTACGTTTAAAAAGTAATCAAGTTACTTAACTCATTACCTAAATAAAATTATAATGAAATAAGTTTACTTTCCAAATAAAAAAGTAACTATACTACTTTCTCATTATAAAAAGAATGTAATTTTTTAAAATATTTAATTTAATACTATCATTTTACAAGCAACCTAGCTAGAAATACACTATACTAAATAGGTATAATTTGAAATAAATGTAAAGAAATGATATATAAAAAATATTGACATAACACGGATACATGATACAGGCTGTCAACTGATGACAGACACTGAACGCAGAATAGTAATTGACAACTCTCAATTGTATTATTAAATATCATAAAAAATATATTATAATAATTGTTTATAAATTACAACTCATAAAAATAAACCGTTTCTTATAAAGGGTAAAATGCTGTGTTGGATAAACCGCCCAATGTATTGAACTGGGGTTAGAGTTGTGTAATAGTCAGTTCTAGTGGTCAATAGTCAATTGTGTTAAAACTAAAGATTGTATCGATTAACCGATATATTCTTTTATTAAGGCAAATCTTCCCAAGCAATAAATTGGATAAGTGTTCAATTAATTATAAATAATTGTATAAATTTATTCTTCTATTGATAATTAGTTGGTAATTTAAATTAGTAAAAACTATTATTATTGTTATATACATTTTATAAATTTGTTTATTTAACAATGAAAATAAATTTATTGTTAGGTACAACAAAATTTATAAATAGGAAGTTGTCGTAGGTAGTTATTGCTTGGTAGTAGTTGGTAGTTGTTACTAGTAAGTGGAAGCATTATATGCACATAAATTATATTTTTTCTGTTTTAAAAAACTATTTTTTTATGTTATTTAAATCATTTGTTTTAAATGTTTCAAATTCAAACAAAACCATGTATGATTAATTTGGAATTCAGATCTATAAAAAATATCAACACTGCTATGAACCTTATTACTGTTTTAGTGTATAGTGTATTACTCATTAATGATGAGGTACAATATTCCTTATTGTTATTAATCTGTATATAAAGATTATATAAATAAATAAAAATATTTTATTTGATGCCTCTTTTTAAAATCAATATGATCTTAAATCTCAATTCTTAAATTTACCTAAATTTTTATTATTATAATGTTACAAATGTATGTATTATTTAAATATATTTAATTAATTAAATGACTACTAAATTAACTATTAAGTATCAAATATTTTTTAACACAATTTATAAGGTTTTTGGAGTAATTCAATAAATTAAATAAATAATATACTAAATAAGGTATCCGTGGTTTAACCTGTAACATCGATGTATGATCAATACTATCCAACAGCCCTAACTGGGGCCCAATCTCTTTGAAATATTTAGAAGGCCCCCGATATTATAGACATCAAAGTATTAAAAAATAAAATAGGGACTTGGTAAAATAAATGTTTTGTTTTTTCAAATGGTGTGTTGGATTTTGGTTTGAAACTATATTTAATTTATTCCTATCTGTGGTGAATTATAATGGCGGTCGTTGTAACCACACACTTTAAAAAAAGTAGTCATCGGTCGAAACAGTACACAGTCATCCCAAATAATTATACAGTTCAATACCGCATACACTAATACTCATCAGTAACACACACATTTATCTAATATCATATTATTATTTAGAACCGTTTACCAGTTATATTTGTATACAAAATTACAAAACAATAAAACGACTTTTAAGATAAAACTTTTGGGATTATCCACGGATTTAATCCAATCTAGAAAATAATTTTTTTCATTAAACAATTTATTTTTTCATGTTATACTGTATTAAACTAATTATAAATAAAATTACTGTAGCTAATAGTTATTAAGGTTATTATTTAATTATTTTTATGACAATTTACTAATTTAGTATTAATAAATATTTAATGCAGTTGGAACAAGGTCCAAATATAATACTCTGAATGTTTGATCAATTGTTTAGTATTTGTTTTTCATACACATTATCTTGTATAAAATGCTAATACACCGATTGACAGATAAATAATATACAACGTCTATGTCTCAATGCAATCGGACTGAAACCAAAAAAAATATATGTTCATTGAACATTTTCTAATTTAGTACATTCGTACAATAACCAGCAATGAACATAATATTATTTTAACAGACACACTCATAACACAAAATATACAACTTCTTAACATTTTTAAAATAATCACTTTTATATTGGAGGTAATTATAGGTAATTATATTAGAGGTTTTATTATTGGTTTTTATACTGACTTTATTCATGGATGTCTGTATAGAAATTTGTGGCTTAATTATGTAGATAAAATAATATACTATTCATTTTATTAAACTTTGTATAAGGTATTTTAGAGTATTAAAAATAAAGAAAATAAGTTTAAAAAATGTATAAAATTAAAATACATAATAAGAATAGTCCAAGCAAAATATTCATAAGATAGAAAAATAATGATCATTAAGCATTTGTTGATTTTAGTGATTTAAATTAGGTTCATGTTGATAATAATAGTTTTACAATCATATATATATGCACTCAATGTCATGCACTAAGATTTATGTTCATCATATTTATTATTGATAGAGTAATTAAATGATGGAATTTCACAATGGCATTGTTATCATTGTATTGTAAAAAGTGAGAATAGTGAGTAATTTGTTTCAATAGTGATAAAACCCGAGACATAATAAAAATAGAGAGAAATAGTGGAAAAATGTAAACCCTAAAATTACTAAATACTGATATTAATTATATCAATCGACAGATCAATGACTGGTACCAAATGATACTGTAGTATAAGTATTACTAAGTAATATTTATTTATAATAATAGCAAAAAATACTGAAAAAAGTGAGTGAGTACAATAATAATTGTCTAAATGTCTACATTTATGACAAGCCGCAAGGAATATCAATGTGTTTTACATGCCAAAAAAAAAAATAGAATCGATTATAATTTTTTAATTGACCAATATAATACTTTCAAAGCTAGGGTAATAGTAAATGTATATTAATTATAGACATACACTGTAACATAAATTATCATATTATTATATTAAGTTATATGGCCAACAAAAGTTTAGAAGATATGGATTAGTTGAATGCATTCAAAATATTTGATAAATAATTTTGTGAATGCATTGAAATATGCTAAAAAAATTGCATTTTTAATGAATATACCCAATGATTTTCCAACTAATAGAAAAATGAAACAGTATATGTGACTAAGAGTCAAATGAAACAAGTTAAGCTATTGCGAAGCTGCAATGCTTCCAATGTTTAGGATTATATTCTATTATTACTAGTCTAAAATTGTTTAATATGCCTATCTTCAAATTTCTCATTTTTTTTTCTGTACAGCATTGATTATCTGTGAAAATATATAACATCAAACTATTGCCAGTTGATCTAGCATTGTATACAGTGTTGATTTTAATGGTAGGTAGTGAGCTATATGTTGAAATTCAATATTTCAAGCTTCAAGCTTCTAATTAATAACATAATTAATAATGCGACTTATTATGGCTTTTTAAAATTCATACTTCAACATTCTCTACAAGATAATATGTGTGTCCGCAAAAACAGGGTATGCTCTATAACTCAGTCACCTATATTACTCTCAGTATCATGTACATATTTTATAAATTTATCTATGGAAATTGATGATTCAATAATCCTGTTTAATGTTCTGCAAACAGAATTCAAAAATATGTATAGGTTACTGAGCAATATGGGTAATTTAATTATAGTGGTTACCCTGTTTTCACGGACACACGGTATATTCTCAAATTTGGAAGCTACATTAAGAAGATATGTTTCAACAATACCAGTTACTACCATGGTTCAAGAACGTCTACAAATCTTAGTAATACTTACAATTAAACACAAAATTGCATTTTAGATGAACTATACAATTTATCACCTAAGAATCTGCTTCAAAAAAAGACAGTTAGGTTAAATTTTTATATTTAAGTAAAGGTACCTTTACTCTGTTTACAATAAGATTAGTAGTCGGCGAACAGGTTGTGTGCATTGGTGTGGCAATACTACAGAGCAAGTACATAGACTGATGACTCGGTAGCAATGACAAACGGGCATTGTCTGACCGTCGGTGACAAAAATTTGTTGCTGCCGACTACTTTTCTTATTTTAAATAGAGTATATAATATTTAATTTAAAGAGTATAATTAACATATTTACATTTTGTATCATTCTTGTTTATATGATGATGTTTTTTAGAATTGGTCAATTAAGTCATACAAAAATACCTAAGTAAGTAATACAAATCAACTAAGTAATATATTTATTTTTATCTTTATTTTGAATTTTAAATATTTCTTAATATTTTGATATTGCATATTTAACTAAAATAATAAACGAAAGCTTTAAAGTAAACCTTGATTGTGCATGATGATTTAATACATTTAATACATAGGTACATAGTTCATTAATACCATATTAAAAGCGCATAATAGGTAGGTCAACCTACCTAGAGCTTAAACTTGTTAGATTTAATTTTGGCAATTCAGTAATATAGCTATAGCTTCAGTGGTGTATTGGTAAAAATATTTGTGGGTATACGCTTTCTAGATCTTAGGTGTCA
>PVMI01019948.1:0-11465 GCA_008528875.1 Aulacorthum solani
CCAAATATTTCCTCCCACAATTTCGTAAGTATAATAAATTATGTTTAAAAATGTTGATTGTTATTTCAAGCATCCTAAGTTCTTAACCATAATATGTTACGACTATAATAAACGTACTCTCAAATTTAGCATGTTACGTGATGTGTAATCTGTAATACTAATACATATATTATGTTAATATTTGATATTAATTTTATCTAATTTTGCCGTCAAAAATTAGTCTCCAATGACTATATATCCAACAATTAGTTCTGGCGAAATCGTTATACATACTGTACAGTGTGCACCTGCCTATAATTATTTAAATTGAATCATTATCATCACGTATTGTATTACATTAAATAGGCTGACTCTGGAGTAAATTAATATTTCAAAAGATAGATTATAGGCGAACAGGAGCTCTTAAATTAAAAGTGTTTCTGTGCATTTTAGACTTAATATTTAAGAAGGTTATAGATGATAGAATTTGGATCCACTAGCTACTATTAATTTTATTTATTTTGAAATAAAATGTTATAACATAATGTTTGATTAAAATAATTTAGGTAGGTTAAAGTAAATTAGAAGGGTAACATTTTTTTTTGTTTTGGTCCCTTGATACCCTATAAGTTATAATTGTATGTTATATTATATCAAAATTCCAGAACCACGAAATTTCTCATATCGTATATACATATTCTATTAAAATGTGCATTTTAGGTTTACATAATAATAATTGTGTTTTATTTAAATATAACTACTATATAATATTATTTAATACTACTATATCTATTGTTTGGTTTTAGTTTTGTGCCGACATAATAAAATATAATTACGCAACTCTATAATTTATGTATTAGAAACGCAATATTATTTATTATAGTTTCTGTTGGTCGATAAATAGCATATCACTATAGAATGTATATCCCATTATTACTAAACTTATAAATTCTAACTAGTTTAAAACTGATCAATTTTATAAACATAAATTTAAAACGCTTTTCTTACAGATATATATTATCAATAGTAGCTAATATTTAATTGGTTTTATTTAATTAAGTGATGTTCAATATAAAACTAGACAAATATGATTAATATTAGTATTTTGATTTGTTTTGAACTGTTTACCGTCAAACTCAGTTTCCTACTTTTTAGGTTTTTTTTCTATGAATATCAATCAAATTTTATTTGTTGAGTAAAAAAGCTTGACAATTTAATACAAGGATCCTAATATATTGTTACAATGATATATGAAAAATATTAAAAATCTAAAGTCACAATTTTTTTTCAT
Organism: Aulacorthum solani; assembly: GCA_008528875.1. Classification (NCBI taxonomy): domain Eukaryota; kingdom Metazoa; phylum Arthropoda; class Insecta; order Hemiptera; family Aphididae; genus Aulacorthum; species Aulacorthum solani. The sequence goes on from PVMI01019948.1 coordinate 1,271, forward strand.
AAGCATTTAAAGTTCAAATTTTAGCAAAATCAGTAAAAATCTCGAATATGTGAAAATTATTTTCAGTTAGAAATTCATAAAATGTTTTCCTTTTAAACCTAAGGTTTGAAAGTTGAAATCATAATTCTTCATAAGTTTGCCTAACTTTATCAAAGAAAAAAAATATTTAACAACAAGTCAATTAAATTTTTATTAAGATACTTTAAATTTATATCATATGTTTATTTTATCAATTCATAAATTTGATAAAATGTTCAAAATTTTTTGTTTTGTCTTGAGCTTTTTACGGACATATTTTTTTTACAATTTTTTTAGTTTTTTTTTCTATAAATGTGAATAAAATTTTATTCGTTTAGTCAAAAAGTTTGAAAATTTAATACAAGGGTCCTAATACATTGTTACAATAGTAGTTGAAAAATATTAAAAATACTTAGACACAATTTTTTTATATAAGCATTCAAAGTTCAATTTTCGACAACATTTATTAAAATCTCGAAAATTATCAACTATGGTAATTAAAAAAATATAAAATGTTCAGTTTTTATAACTGAAGTATGACAATTTCAAACAAAAATTCTAATAAATAGTACTTACTGCAACCGAAAAATGTAAAAAATATGTAAACATAATTATTTTTTACAGACATTTTAAATTCAAATTTGGACGAAATTACATATTAAAATCAATATTAACGATTTTGGTTATTTTGTTGTAATTTAAAAATATTATTCCTAGATATATTATCTAATATGAAACTGAAAAATCCAAAAATCAAAATATGGCCTATTCATACAATTTACAGTTTAATATTACCCATGATTTAAGATAGTATATCTTAGTCCGTGTCTTAAATCGTGATATAACTACTGTATAATAACAATATCAATATAAATTAAAACATTCTAGACTGACATACCATAAAAACTTACAACTAAAAAAAATGTCATAAAAATATGCTAAAATTGTTGAACGTCCGCATTTCTTGTCTTTGATTTACAAAGGTAGGTACAGCATAGATAATGTGTGTTTAACAAAAGCAATTTTGTGTTGTTGCTAGATAGTTTCATACGTGAAACAACGAATTCACACCAATTCATCTACTGAACGCAACGTTCACAATGTTCGTGAACTCGATGAATTCGAAATTAAAATTTGCTTAAAATTAAATAATATCCAAGGTAATAATAATGGGTCGTCGCAAATCTATGACGTACTTAATATACTTCGTCATGTCACTTTCCCCATCCTACAAATCCTATGGGTGTAGAGTACATGCATATAATACTGCAAAGCTTGTATACCTAATTCCGGGATTATAGGATAGCTTTTGATTTTTTTTTCTTAGGTCATGAAATATAAATAAATAAAAAGTCTACAACCAGAAATAATTTCTTGATGATATATAGTGATTAGAGAGTGAATATTGTCAAAAAAACTTTTTTAATAATTATAATAATAATAATAATAATAATAATTTATAATAAAAATATTATACTTCGTAAGTAATTATGAGCAATTCATAGACTCGTAGTACAGTGAGTGTCAGAAAAATATCACATATTTGTGTACGTCAATACTCATAGGATAGTATTTTTCAGACTTGTTAAACTTTTATCTACATTATCCGTATATTTTCTGTTTTGGAATACCATGATGTTTACTTGATTACATTTATTGGCTACCTATTTATGTTACACACTACGTAATCTGTATTTAGAAAAAAACATATTATAAAAGTAAATTTATGCGAAAAAATAAAAAAAAATTTTGTTTCATAAGTTAAAATAGTTCAATAAAAACCCTATATCTTGATACTTTTTGTCTTAAATTATAGACGAGAAAAATGAAGAAGCCGCTTACAATGAACACAGAGAACTTGATAAAAATGCACAAGAAGGACTACATCAAGAACTCAATAAAAAGAAACATAAACACAGGTTGGTGTAACTTTATATATGTATATTAGGTATTTATTATAATATATTCATTGACATGTTAATATTAAACAGCAAGCAATTTATAGTTTATAACCATCTATACTTCGCAAAAGAATATTTGACTCCATACTTATTTTGAAAAATTGTAAATAGTTTTATAAAAATTATTAGTTTTAGAAACTCAACAAGCTGAACTGTGTAAGTCAACATTTTGTACTTTTATTGTTACATCATTACATACATAAAATATAATTAAGTTTTTTTTAGTTATTCCTGAAAGTTATAGTTATTTTCTTAATTTATTCTTTATTATTGCATAATGTTCTAATAAAATATTTATTATTATCCATTGGGTATGCGATAAATTGACTACTAAAAATATTTTTCTGGAATTCAAATCTAAAATTTCAAATATTCATAGTTTTGTCTTGCTTTTGACAAAACCTTAACAGAAAACTCATTCACTTTAGACTAATATTGTAACATTTTTTATAATTGTGTGGTATTGCTTATGTATATATTATTGTATCCATTAAAATAACAATATCGCTTGTGGAATTTTGTTTTATTTTTATTCGATGTAAGTACATAAAATTGTTTTTTGTATTTACTGTCATTTATTTATTATTTTTTTTTTGTAGACATCATCATCGTCATCATAGCCTACATTGGAATAATGAACGAGACATATTTATACGAAAGGAGGATATACAAATAGATGAAAATTTAGATGAGTTCATTCAAGACGATTTATCAAGTAAGAACATTTTAAAATTATTTTGAATAATTCACAGCTTAAAACATGTTATATAAAAAATACCACTAATCATATTACATATACAAATGTGAAATAAAATAATAATAGATAATATAACATATAATTACTAAAAGTTCTGTTTGATTCTCAAGAATATATTATTACACTTATAATATTTAACATTATGTAGTAAAAACAGTTTATTAATTGAGTATTAATTGACTATATGTTAAACATAGTTTCCGATTTCAATTATAACATGATTTTGTATCTTGCATTTACAACAAAACTTGCATTATTTACCAAAATACAATATAAAAAAACCATATACATTTTTTGTTGTTTGAAGCAATTTATTTACAATCTACAGTTATGAAAATTTCTCTGTAAATGTCTTTGAATATTTTTTAATTATTGATATTTATTTGTTTTTTATTACATTTTTACTGTTTGATATATTTTATTTGACGTAGAGTAATTGCTATACACTTATAAACTACGTAACATTAAATAATATTGACAATATCAGGATCTTAGACAAATTACACTCAGACAAACTCAAAGCACACTCGTCCATATGGTACAGTGTTGAGAGAATAAAATATGAACATATACTTAATATTTAACATTTTTACATTTTCATAATAATCGTAGACTATTTATATTTGTATAATATTCAATCTATACATCGATAAGTACATTTTTAGTTGTTGGTTAAACTCTTTATTATCTTTTCAATGACACTTAATGTTGTATTTTTTTAAACATTACCGAATACCTAATAATTAATAGACAATTTAGTACCTATCTGCTATTTAAAACGCCACTCCTTGTCTCCTTTTATCTTATTATCAATTGAATTATTACATTTGAAACTACATAGATAATTATAATTATTTTATTATTTAGTGTCTGTTTTTATAATAACCATAAATATTTGAGAACTTATATTAATCTCAGATTTATTTATTTATTTCTATTCGTAGGTCATAGATATGACTGCAATAAAGAAAAACGGAGATTCAGTGGCAAAAATAAAAGTTCCCTTTTGGTTTCGAATGCTGGAGATATAGAGGGGCCAATAAAAATGATTAAGAAATACGTAGACCATAGTCCTCATGCGGTACGTTATTATTATTACTATGATTATGATTATAATATTCAAGTTCTACTCGTTGAGACGCCGTTTTTATTTATGCGCCGAGCTGTTCACGCTTATATTTTCTCAATGATTGACTTATTTATGCAGGTTTTCGTTCAACTAGACGAGTTAAAAGGTAACGGAGAAGAACGAGAATGGAAAGAAACTGCTAGATGGATAAAGTACGAGGAAGACATGCAAGAAGGCACAGACAGGTGGGGACGTCCGCACGTGGCTTCCTTAAGTTTCCATTCATTGTTGAACGTGAGGAGATCTTTGGAGTCAGGTAAGTTTTTAAAAACTTTGAAAATACCCACCAAGAGCTATCACGAAGTAAAAATAATGAAAATGTTGCTAAAGGTGTGATTTTACTGGACTTGGAAGAAAAAGACCTACCCGGTGTAGTATACCGGGTGGTCGAACAAATGGCCATCGAGGAACTGATCAACCTAGAAGACAAAGCTGCTGTCATGAGATTGTTGTTGCTTCGACATAAACACGTTCAACAAGACAGCGATAAGTTTAGTAGGTTTATTAGACGAAATACAGCCAGCTACACGAATCTTACGGTAATTTTAGTTTATTGATTCATTTTACTTTAAAATGGCTTCAGAATATAGTTTATTATTTGGATTATTTACTTAACTTCAAGGATGTTTTTTTTATTACTAGAAAAATAAATTCAACAATGATTATTTTGAAACAGAATGTTCGCTATATGTTTCTGCTGAATTCATATAATTTATAAGTATAACATTTTTAAATATTATGTCGTAAATATTTAAATATCTATTATGAAAACCACAATTATATTTTTAAGATTTAATTATATTTATACCTATAATTTTGTTTCAATATTGTTTTTCTGACAGCAATTTGAGGCAAAATTTCTGGCTAAGCGGTCGGCATCACTTACACATAATGTAAACTAAGTCTAAGTCTCTTGGTTGAATATAAATAAACTTAATAATAATAATACTAAAAATTATAATTATAATTATAATGTTCATCATTCGTTTAAAATCATTAACAACATTTAGGAATTTTAATTGTTTGTTTTATTGTAGAATAGAATATTTGGTTAAAAACCCTTGATTGACAAGTGTCCACCTGCTACAACTTTATCTGATTCGTTTTTCTACAACTTCTTTCAGATTGAGGCTATAGGCACTGATTCATATTATACTTACGATATGCTTTTTACTATTTAAATAATATATGTATAAAAATCAATAAATTAGTATTATACTAATTACGATGCTTTAATTATGTAGTTTACTTATCATTTTTTTAGATTTCAAAACAAATAATACTAAGTAGTTAACAAAGGATATAGTTTATAATTTAGTTATATTCATTGCATTTACTATAAAGGTATATTAGTATTTATCGGTTTTTTATTTTTAGAATCTGAATGATGACGGAAACTCCAAAATGCAAAGTACTTTATCGAGTCATGAAATGCATTCAAGCCCTAAATTTGGAGTCATCAATAACAACAACAACCGTTCTACCCTAGACTTGGACAATAATCATATTAATATTGATATGAAAGAAGAGACTTATACTTCATCAACTGAAGACATGGTCAAAAGGGTTCAAAAGGAATGTATTCTGAAACGAATACCAATTGGTGCTGAAGCCACTACAGTGTTAGTCAGTTCTGTAGATTTTTTAAAAAAAAGAACTGCAGCTTTTGTCCGTTTAGCTGAGGGTATTGTGATACCTTCATTGACCGAAGTTACAATACCAGTGCGATTTATGTTTATACTTTTGGGTCCTCCTGATCCAGAGGATATCGATTATCATGAAGTTGGGAGATCAATGTCAACTTTAATGTCAAATTCTGTAAGTAATATCCTCTAATTACAACAACTAAAAAAAATTTTATTACCTAGTTACTTAAATACACTGCATAAGAAGTATTTATTGAAACTGCTAAAATATAATTTTTAAAGAACAATTTAAACAATTTGTATCATTTATTTTATTATAATATTGTAGGAGTTTCATTGCAAAGCGTACAAAGCGGCGGAACGTAAAGAATTGATAAGTTCACTGAACGAGTTTCTCGACAGCAGTATTGTATTGCCACCATGTGATTGGGAAAGAGAAGAATTGATATCTCTACGAGAACTCAAAGAAAAAAGTGAACAAATCAAAAGGCGAAAAACAAGTGCAGCCTCACAAAAAGGTATAATATTATTGACAAATAATTTTGAAACTGTTATTCCTATGGACCATAAATGATTCATTTCAAATGTAGGTAAACAAATTAAGTAATACATCATATTATATTTAATATGGTCTGTTTTAGTCACGACCTTAACTTCAACTTCAAGTGAAAAGAGCGACGATACCAAAGATGACCCTTTGAGGCGTACAAAAAAGCCTTGGGGAGGTTTAGTGAAGGACATAAAACGCCGGTTACCGTACTACAAATCCGATTTCATTCAAGGGTTAAATTTGCAGTGTATAGCATCCGCAATATTCATATACTTTGCCGCTCTGTCAGCTGCAATCACTTTTGGTGGTCTCATGGGTCAGTAAAACACCTCAATAGTTGTAGATTAACAAACTGATGATCCCCTCCAATTGAATGGAAAATCGTTTCCATTTCTATACATACTAACGTTTCCTTGTAATTTTTTAGCGGATAAAACGAAAAACTTCATCGGGATATCAGAAACCCTAGTCGCCACATCTGTGTCCGGTGTTATCTTCTCGTTGTTTTCCGGACAACCATTATTGATAGTAGGAACTACTGGACCTTTGTTGCTGTTTGACGAAGCACTCTTCACTGTGAGTTTGCGTTTAGTGCAGTTTTATAGTTTTCGAATCCCGTTTTTAAGTCCAAATATTAATCTAACACGATCGTTCGTATTTGTCTTGTATTTTGTAGTTTTGTCGCAACAACGACATCGAATTCTTACCTATGAGAGTTTACATCGGCATATGGTTGGTAATCATTGCTCTTCTTGTAAGTTGCGTTGAAGGCAGTGTTCTAGTAAAAGTATTCACAAGGTTTACCGAAGAAATTTTTGCGTCACTCATATCGTTAATTTACATATGGGAAAGTTTATCAAAATGCTTTAACGTAAGTAAAATAATCATGGTAATTTCATGTTACGCATTGACGAAATCATATAATACATTCGTATATCAGATGTATAAATGCTAAATTTATTTTCAATAGTAAAATACTTTTTTTTTTTTAAAGGTATTCGTCAAACATCCGTTATTAACATTGAAGGAGTATTGTGAAGAAAACAATTTATCAGGCAGCGCAAATTACGTTTCTCTCTCTAATTCTACATCAAAGTGAGTGATAAATATAAATTTATGACCAGTTCAACCATAATTATTTTCCGTTAAAACATTTATTTTTTTTTAATTTTTAATTTATATTTAAAATTGGTTTAGGTACTATAAGCATTTATAAATTTCTTAAATCTTTAATTATAATTATTTGTTGTTTATTTGTATTAATTGTTAATTAAACCATAATCATGAATAAAATTGAATCTATAAAAATTTTGTTTAGCAATACAGAGTGGTTTAGACCAATGGATCACCAACCTATGATTACAAATCAACCAAATACTGCACTACTGTGTACTATCTTAGCACTGGGAACATTTTTCGTTGCATATTATCTTCGGCATTTCAGAAATAGCAAATTTCTTGGAAGAAATGTGAGTGAATTTTCTATAGTATAATAAAATATGCATATTAATTGTGCGTATCAACAGAGTAGGTATATACTATAATATTGATGTACTAGTTCCATTTTTCTTTATCTTTATGTTTCATTAATTAATTTTCACATAATATTTTATGGATCATATGGATCAAATTGTCTTGTAAACCTACAAATGATTATGTCAGTTTGAATATGGTACACGATTTAACTTGTTAATTTATTATCAAATGAATTGAATGAAACAAAATTAAGTGAAGGAGCTATGCATTTTAGGATTGGCAACATTAATGCCCCTTTGCATTCCCAACAGAAATTATTGAAGGGCAATGTAATAATTTCAGATTCGTAGAGCGTTGGGTGATTTTGGAGTACCTATAGCCATCATATCAATGGTAGCTGCCGACTATTTCAATCCAACTACTTACACTGAAAAGCTCAAAGTTCCCGAAGGTTTGACACCGTCGGATCCAGCAGCGCGTGGGTGGTTCATATCGCCTAGCGGGTTAAAGGGTCCAGTTGAACCCTATGTGCCTTTCTTTGCAATCGTGCCTGCCATACTTGTCTACATTCTTATGTTCATGGAAACCCACATCAGCGAGTACGTGTCCATATTAATTTTGAAGCGTGTGCTACTACCAGTGAAATGTGTTGTATATAACTGACCACTCTATCGGTTCTCAGGTTGATTATTGACAAAAAAGAACGCAAACTTCAGAAAGGCAGCGGCTTTCACTTGGATATTGTACTAGTGAATTTCATTAATCTGATGTGCGGCGTGATTGGCGCACCATGGATGAGCGCCGCGACCGTCAGGTCCGTTGCTCACGTGTCATCGCTTACAGTGATGAGCCGAACTCACGCTCCCGGTCAAAAGCCTCATATCATCGAAGTGAAAGGTTCGTGCAAAATAATTTTATAGCAAAAGAATGCAGTTTTGTGACTTTTCTCCTCAAATTTTGCATCCCTAGGCCAAGTGAAGTCAGTAAAGTTAAGATAAAAAAAACCACACACATTCTTGCTATATTGAATTATTGTATCAATATTTAATAAGTATCGATAGACCATACAAGCTATAATGTATTCTTAAAATTCTGTAGGAAAAAACTCACTTAAGTAAAAATAAAAACATATCAAATTGGATGTGTTTTTGGCTTTGAATTGATACAAATTATAAAATACTTGGAGTAGGTATTTACTAAAAATAACAAAAATTTAAATTCATCCATTCGTGACTGTAAATATTATTGTAATAAAGAGAAAGTATTAGTACTCAGCTCTTATTTATAATTTTATTTATTTTCATTTCAATATTTATTTTTATTTTTAGAACAAAGAGTCAGCTCTCTATTAGTGTCCATAATGGTTGGTTGTTCTGTGGTTATGTCTCCTTTACTGCGATTGATACCGATGGCTGTACTTTTTGGCGTCTTTCTGTATATGGGAATATCTTCTATCGACGGTATACAGTTTTTTGAACGTCTCAAATTGGTTTTCATGCCTGTTAAACATCATTCAGAAGCTCCATACGTTCGCCATGTAAGTGTATTATTATATTATGTAAAAAATTTAATTTTAATCAAATCATATGCATAGTCTGATATAACTGTTAGGTATTTGTTAAAATGACGCCTTACCCGAGTGTGTTGTTTTACTAAAGCATAGTAATATACTAAAATGTACGTCCAGCAGTTCTAATTTTGTGATGTTGGATTAAATATTAGATCAAATTGACCTATTCTCAAACTTAAATGTATGAATTTTATCTGTGTCCTCTCTTTGTTTTTACGATATTTTAATTTTAAAGTGAATCATGAGTATTTTTTAATATTAATATTATATATACTCATAATTTACATAAAAAGAAAAATATTTAAAAAAATTAACTAGAGAACAAACGTCGGGCATGACATCCTCTTAACGTATCAGAAACACGTTTAGACTTAAAAGAAATTGTATAAATTAATAGAGCTTTACAAGCACCTTATTGTATAAATTACTATAATGATGTACAAAGAAAAAAATCCAATTATAGACATGTACATATTTCAGGCTCCTAAAACGCTTAAAAAATATTTTTGAATAATCCTTTATGTTCAAATAATTATTACTTTGACTTCAAATCTTAATGAAATTAACTAATTATTAATGAGTTTTCATGTCGGATTTTTCATTACAGGTGCAAACATACAAAATGCATCTATTCACTGGAATTCAACTCGTATGTTTGTGTATTTTGTGGAGCGTTAAGTCGTCATCATATTCTTTGTTGTTTCCATTTTTCCTAATCATGATGATTCCAGTGCGCTCTCAAATATGTGATAAAATATTTACTACAAAAGAATTACAAGCAGTAAGCGACCATTTATTAAAATTATATTTTAGTTTGTGGATGTTATATAATACTTGATTTTTTGTTCTTCAACTATAGCTGGACAGCAATGAGCCAACCAATATATCTAATGACGAAGATGAACCCGACTTCTATGCTGAATCTCGACTACCGGGATAATTATATTTGATTGAATGTCGTAATACATTTTTTTTTTTTAACTTTTGTTTTGTTTATTTAAATTTTGTGACAATTAATTAAATCGCCTATTGGCGATTGTGTCATAAATACTTTATTTTTTCTAGTTGTTAAATCGTATTGAAAATTT
>PVMI01019950.1:0-21528 GCA_008528875.1 Aulacorthum solani
GTCATACAATATTAACCTACCTTCCGCTGGCGCTGATTGTAATTTATTTTATACAACATATTGTATATTCATTGTTATTTGAAAATTTTCAAAGTCTATAAACGACAGTTTTATTATTTATAAAACCGGAACAAAACGGTTGATTNNAAAAAAAAAAAAAAATTAACTGATATAGGGCATAACCTATATTGAGCACATAATATTATACCTACATACCTACAATATAATATATACTATATAGGAATGTGTCCCCGGTGTACCCAGAGAATAATAAAACATCAAAAGCATCGGAGAGTCGAACCTTTTGTGTAATTCTTATACATCATTGGACAAGATGATCGATCTGTAATCTGCATAATATTATTATCATAGGCACAGTGTACAATGTGTACATACGACGCTATTAAAAATTACTTTAAAGCTGGAGCGTAGGTTTTTCAGTCTTTGTTATAAATTATAATGCGTTATAGCCTGTATGGTTATAATGTATAGGTTCATATAGTTACAGGCATCATAGATAATCATACTATAAGTACCTATATATACCTAAATCATATTATTCTAAACCTGTATGTATTATATAAATAAAGGGGCGTACACAAGAAAACGTCGCATTATTGAGGGTAACCTATACCCTACGCAAAAATATTTTTAAAAAATGTTTACAACCACAACATCCAAACAGTTAATTTCTCTGGAAATTAGAATGCACTACTATTACAATAGCCAATAGAGAAGACTAAGAGTAATAAGCTCAGTGGTTTCCCGTTGTCCATCTGCACTCTATCAAAAATTAAGATTCAAGGGGAACGGCTGTTACTAGATTAAAACCGGCGATGGTGTTCACCTCTCGATGGCCACTAGACAAAACCATTTCTTCGATACACCTACTGGCTACTATTATTTTAGCGCTATACATGAATTATTATTAAATGTGGTATGCTACATATAGTCATATTTTCATAAAAACACCCATGATGTACTTTTTTTCAAATCGTGGTAAAAAAGTCCGTACATATCTGTGCCTTAAGGGCTTTCCACTCAGGGCCCCATACATTGATTGTATCTGTCGTCAAAGGCCTCAATGATAACTGGATAAGCATAATAATATGTTCTATGATAATTGATTAATAGGTTTATTGCCTACTAAAAAATATTGTAATTACTAATTAGTGATGAGTGCTGCAGGGCAACGACTGATTTACGAGTAATAATAGCGATCGCAATCAAGATAGTGCGATACATAAACATAAATTGTATTGTTAAAGATAGTAGGTAGGTGAATACTAAATTGTTATATCTGGTTCACTGGCATACGAGACTGACTGACTGAGGACAATCAATTAGACGGATGGATAGGACTACTATAGTCTATAAGAGTCTAAAACAATACGAAACAAAATGTTAAATCGAATCCGTTGGCGTATCTATCTAAATAGATATTAATTATACGAAAAAGATCGGAATAGTTTTTCTACCTATATTAAAATGTGCATAATATCAGTTATAACCATTGGCATAAATATGAGGGAGGCTTGAGGGGTCTTAGTCCCTCTTCAATTTAAAAGTTAGTAGGTACTTAGTAAGCATACATCATTTTTTAAAAATATTATGGGGGGGGACTTTGGTTACTCCAAAAAATTTGGGCTAGGAATATTACTTTATTTATACAAAAAATATTTTAATAAATATATAATATTAAGGTTCATAAAAACGGGGTGGAATCACTCAGTGTGTAATATACTAATACGTGTTGATATGTTAATTTTGTCAATAAAATCTGTTCATTATTGTTACTAATCGTCTACTCACAATGCATTTACCGTGTATATTACTTTAAATGAAAAACCACTCAAACGCTGAACCAAATGCTTGACATTACTAAGCTAGTACCCTAAACTCTATATTAATAATTATTAAAATATTATATTTGGATTTTGCATACCTTCACTAAAAACCTATTGAAACCTAATAATTTTATTCATGCCATTTTCTAATAAATAAACTTATAAACTAAATATAAAAATTACAGCAAATTTCTCATTGATTCCCTAAAATAAAATATTATAATTTATGGGCACAAAACGACATATTATTGACATGCTATATCGATACATAAAGTATTATAGTATTATTTAGGTCCAAATTTTTATAATTCAATGCCATTACATATAAAAAAAATTCATGTACTACTCAATTGGGAATCTTAGAATTACGTGCATTAAAAAACAATTCAACTTGTGGTTTTCACAAATAGTTTAAAAAAAACAAAGGGTTAAATTATAATTTAAAATATGGAATAAATTTTGAATTATTTTGAATTTTATGTATGAAATTTATTATTTACTCTATATTTTTACTCTATGTTAATCTGAAATTAGATTTATTTATATGTAATTTTGTACTCTCTTGTAACTCTCTACCACCATCATAAGCATTACGCTTAAAGGTGGTAGATACTTTATTGTTAAGTTTAATAATATGTAAATCATCTTATTTATATTTAACAAAAAAAAAAAAATTATACTGGGATCTAAAATAAACAAATATTTATATGTTTATAGGTACTCATATTTATTTTTGAACTTCATATTATATAAATTACAAAATATAACCATTAGGTGGTTTTTTTTACAGATAAATGATAAAACAATAAGTGTATAAAAATTTAAAAAAAAATTATTATAAAAAGAGGGTTTAAATTAAACCCAAAGTTGAAGACCGCTATAGGCTAGACATAAAATTTGATGGTCAGTCGCAATATCTAATAGACAATCAATCTAAACATACAAAAAAATTTTAATTAATTAGCTGAAATAGTAATTATCTGTGTTTTTAAAACTAATAAATCAACTTAATATTAAATACACATGTATTACATGATATAAAATAAAAATATTGAATACATTTAAATTATATTATACTTTGTTATAATAATTATATACCTGTTGATTATGTGTGATATTACATTTTTGTAATTCTGACCTTTTGTATGTATTGTTTTGAGAATCACTTTTAAGAATGTTAAGCAATGCTTTTTTATAATCGTTAGGTATACAAGAAATCTCAAGCTCACGGCATAATATTTCAATAGGATTAATGCCATTCATTTTGTCTTTACCAGAGAGTATTTTTTGTTTGGGAAACCATTGTATTTCTTTAGAGATAAAGTCATCATCAATTCTTAACATTACAGTTTTGGGCATTTTTGCCCAGTCTGCAGAAGGATCATTAATAAAGACTTGCATCACAGACAGTAACATTTCTTGGTTATCAATTAAAGTTTTTAATGTTTGCACCATTGTTTCACGAATAAAACCTTAAAATAGGTATCATATTTATTATTTAGAGAAATATTTAAAATAATATGTAATAAATCCCCTAACCAACCTGTTAAATTTAGTGGTGTCATTAAAGAAACAATATGAGGAGACATTCTAAATGGTATCAGTTCAGGTATTACTTGTATACTAGTTGCTGTATGAAATGCAAAATTGAAATCAATACCTAAAAATGTTTCAATAAATTAAAAAAAAAAAACTATAAATAATTAACCATCTTATATTATGATTCAAATATTAGAATAGCAGATGTTTATAATTGAGTTAAAACTATACAGAATATTATATCACCTATGCAAAATCCGGTTTTTGTTGAAACAATTGTGTTGGCTAGATGTCTATCACCGATTCCCAACAGCCAATGACAAATTGATAGTACTGAGAAACTGGTAATAAATTTTGATCTCAAACAAATATACATTTCAGCACAATGACATAAGTTTAATAAAGATTCCCTATAAATAAATTACTGTCTTAATTTTATTTAAAACATTTTCAACAACATAAAAAATACACAATAATATTTTTAATACTTTAATAGATTAGAGAAAAATTTAACAAAAAACAATAGGAGTATAATTATTATACTAGATCTGACTTTACAGAAGGTTTAAAAAAACACCAATCCTCCTATGTTCTTTTGTATAATTAATATAACAAGTCTGTTTTAGAAGTTTAAAGTTAGTTTAGTTCTCTTAGATTTTTTCTTTTAATATTAGATTGAATTGACCTATTATTAAACCAAAGTCTATGAGTATAATGAATATTATCAAATTGTAATAGTTTACAAACTTTAAACTCACTTTAAAATTAAAATATAAAAAAAACCTCCAACAGAAGAGAAAATGTTATTAGCAATTACCTTTAAATTCAATAATAAGTCGATCCCTCTAAAATTAAAATTAACAAAAATAAACATGAACAAATGCTGGTATAGTTCTCTTAAATGCTTAGCATTGTCAGCAGCCACTTATCAGTAAAAATGCATGTGTTAAGCAGAGTACTATAGTGCATAAAAAAACCTGCCAAGATCAGCTTGTCAATTAGTAAAAAACTATGAAAAAAGTACCTTAATATATCGTCAGGGATTGATTGGACAAGCTGTTTAAATTTTGCAAGAGTAACCATACTATTATTATTTATAGTTGCATGTGCATAGACAGCCAACTTGTTTGATAGATTAGACTTTTCAGACAGCCAACAATAATGTTCAACCACTTTAGAATGTCTAAAAATAATATAATTTAAGTTACATCTACTAACATTTTGTACAAATATTATATTAAGTACTAACAATTGTTTTATTCCAGATTCTTTCCCACCAGGAAAAGATTCACAAATTAAATCTTTTAATGTGACTGTATTGTTAATCCATTCAATCATACCCAATTTTTTTGATATTGGAAATACCTAAAATAATTATTTTTTAATATGTTTAGTTTTAAAAACTTACAAAAAAAAATAATAGTATCTTACTATATAAGTTAAAAGTGACAGTTGTCTGTCACAACAATATGCGTTGTCTGACAATGCATCATTTATTACTGTATGTAATTGTTGAATTCGTTGGTCTTGTCTTAAATCTTCACCAAATTTGATTAAGAAACTATATTTTTTTCCATTGTTTCCTACCATTGTAATTTTAATTGGATTTCTCATTGAACAAATTACTTGAACCTTAAATGTAAAAAGCAATATTTAGGTCATTTCTATTGTAAAACTAATTTAAGAATTTTACATTTGGTTTAAATGATGCAATAGTAATATGATTATCAATATTAGGTTTTTTTGTTCCAGAGTACTGTCCTGGAATTTCAATAGTGTCTATATTATGATTAGAATACTGAGCTAGCCACGGACAATAATTAATTAAATGAGTAGACAGTTTTCTACTGTAGTATTCATTTTTATGAGTATCTACTTGTTTTTTAATTTCTGTTAATGTTATACAAACATTATTTAGATTGGAATTAAAAGACTGAAATTCTTCTGTAACAAATTAAAAATTAAATAACAAGCTGACAAAGTAATATTATATTGTTATCAAATATTTAAGTAACTTACCAAAAATTGATTTAAGATTGTCTTTAAATATATCCAATGTCTTAAATTCCTTTCCTTTGAATTTTTGGTTTATTTCAGTAATAAAACAGTTCTTAAATACATTTTCAAATGCCAATTTAATCATACTTAAATTGTTTGTTTTTATACTCTCTTGCACATCATTTATATATTCTAGCAGCTGAGTAAATGGACAACAAACATTACTTATAGCTTTTACAAACATATCCAAATTAATATCAGATATTAATGGAAGTAGTCTGTAAAATAAAATGCATTGAGTTACTAAATTAGTATTACTTTTCATCAAACAAATTTGTGATAATATACCTATTTTAAAATATGATTAATGAATTAGAGAATTAGGTTAAATACTTGTCGCCTACTACGCATCTACCAAGTTGACAGGGACGACAATTAAACAACTTAATCAAAGTCCACTTCTATTTCAATAATATAATACCTATACCTGGATCGAGCCATAATCATGACTATAATTGTAATATGTTATAATTTGTACTGCACACATTATTCTGTTGGCCAAACATTTTAGTTTAATTATTCAGTCAGGACTCAAGAGAAAACACTTAAATTAATGTAGAAAAAATTACTCATTCAACTACATCTCTCATTGTGGACACTCACAGAGTTCAAACAAAATTTTTAGAATATTTAGAATATAAAATTAGACAATAGCAAGCAATCTATCTGTTTGTGTATTATTTTATGATATTTTACTAAATAATATTTATTTAAATATGTATATAATTTTTTAATCATTATTTAATAAATATAAAAATAAATAGTAGTCGGTAGATTACATATTATATGTGGTCCAGGGCTACATATTTAACCAAGGAATATTACCAAAATTGATATTTTTGTTAAAATATATAAAATACTTTCAAATACTATCTATTTAAAAAAAAAAAATTATAACACAAAAATGAACTATGAAATGAATGCATAGATATTATTACAAACTAAAATTATACTTTTAAATCAATTTAAAAGTGTTAATCACAATAATTTGATAGGTACATAGAAAATAATAATTTATTATTAATAAATAAAGAAAAAATTACACTACACTACAGTTATATAATAATGTATCTATAAACAACATACTTAGCTTTTAAGAATGTTTCACACTCTTCATTATTATACACATTTCTTTCCATATAAATTTTCAAAGGTAACTGAATAGCTTTAGGATAAACTTGGCATAAACGAATTAAAAGTGGACCAACTACATTAATTAAAGGAGAATCCAAACAACCTAAAATCTGATTTATCCATTGTAGGAACATAAATTCAGGTACATTTTGATTCTAAATATACAAACAATGATTATATATATTGAATACTAATAAATGTGTAAGTTAGATAATATAAAATACTTCTGAAATGAATGTTTCTTTTAATGAACAGTCAGATAGATTTTTAAACTGTAATATAATAGGAAATAATTCTGATGCCTTTTTAGAACCATATTTCATTGCTTTTAAAACAGATTCTATAAATAACATACATTTCTGATTGTCTTCAGAGTTTTCTGTAAGCATACAATATAACTATATAAGTGTACATGGTTTATTGTACCTAAATAAGTTTTTTTTGCATTAATAATTTGTAAAAATTGTATAAAATATAGCGAATACCCTATATTGGTGTTTATAAGTTATGTTAATCGAGTAACTATGTTCACACATCCATAGCCAATAAACTAATGATAAATTAAGTTAAAATATTTAATTTATTTTAATTTATATAATTTATTTAACTAAATACAAATTTATTGACTTACTTATGATATAAATAAAATAAATTGTTTTAAACATGATCTTACTAATTTGTTTATAGTATGTAGTACATACCTTTAAAATTTAACTCCTCTAAACAATATTGAGCTAACATCAAATGAGAATCAACAATCGTTTCAGTACATAAACTACTATTAAAAGCAATATGTATGCATTTTTTTAAGTTCTGTATAATGGTACAGTCAATTTGTTGTAAAACTTCATTAAGGCTTCTGTAAACACAAACAATGTCAATAAAATAATATTGAAAAAAAAAACATTATACACTACACCTACCCAAATTGTATGTTGCTTTTTATTTTACTCATTATCTCAAATAATACATTTTTGGATAATAAACTAAAATTTGACATTTTATGTAAAACATGAGATATATTCTTAGAAATATTTGCAATATGAAAATTAGTTTTTAATAAACAAATCGGAGAACACTGTTCTACGATTATATTATCTAAAATTAAAAACAATACAATAAATGTATAAATTTGATATCCTGTATTAATCTACTTTGTTATAGTAAATATTACCTAATTCTGACCAAGCATTTAAATAGTATTTAAGTTTTTTTTCTGTATCCATTGTATAACAACTAGACATTGCTAATATTTTACTACGGCATAGTATAAAATCTGATGTCCAATTTTTAGCATTCTGAAATTAATTTATATAAATTTTAAAATATGATTCTATGCAATCGCTTTAAAATGTTTACTTCAAATCTAAATTCATTCATGTATTTTTTAGCAACATAAAAATTATTTTTATTTATAGCACTTTCAATTAAAGATAACATTGATTCCACTTCATAATTGTTTAAAATTTGTTTGAAACAAGATTTTTTGTCTGATGGTAATTCATCTATATCTGCCTTGATCTTATTCAAGAAAATTGATCTGTTAAAATAAATATAACATAGTTACTACTATATTAATATATAATTAATAAATAGAATAGTATTTAATAACCTGTTGAGCATTTTGGTATCCCATAATAATAATGAGTCTAAAACTATGGGCAGCTGCGATTGCAATGTTTGAATTTGTCTTCTAATGATTTTGGAATTATCATTGGATTGAATTGAAGATAATTTTGTGAAATACTAAATAATATATTTAAAATAAATTTACAATCAACATTAAATTAATAAATAATCTCACATAGATTTCAGAAAGTGTTTGTAAATTTAATAATTTATCAGCCCGTAGTTTATAATAATGAGGTGAAATGTTTGCCCATTCTTTAAGAAAAATGCGCATTCCAAGTTTGCACCATAGCTGTGCTTTATTTAAATCATCACAACATAAAAATATCATACAAGCTTGAGCTGGTACACTTGTCTATAACATTTAAATATTAAATAAATAAGCTAATTTTAAAACATCAATTGTAAACATTTATTAATATAAAATAAAAATGTATATCTAAAATATACTACCAATATATATTCTTCTTTTTGTCTATCATTTAACCAATTGCTAAATGTCTCTAAAAATTTGCCATCAGATATGTCATTAAGTATTTCATTTAATTCTGAATGTAAAATCCTATGTAAAAGATGGTCTTTATACCTATAATTTTACAATACAAATTTAAGACATTTTAAAAATTCAAATAGATAATACTTACATATATATTAAAAATATTTACTGAAATGAGTTTATGATACTTACCAATTATTGTCCCAAATTTTCTCATAATTTTCTCCAGTTTGAGATTTTAACATTTTGTTGATTTCTTTCCAATCAGATAAATTCTCTGAGCACTAAAATGGTATTAACAAAAATTAATTAGGTATGCATTATTATTTTGTGATTAGCTACTCAGGAAAAACATTTTAATACTTTATAATATTCTTCAAACAAAAAATCTTTATCACTTTCTAAAATTATATTTTCATCATTACATTCTAATACTGATTTAAACTTTATTTGAGCAATTCGCCAATCATGAGATTGTTCAGCTTTTAATGCCTCTTTTAATGATTCACATGATAAATTATCAATTTTTTCCCGAAATATACCTTCAACAACATCCAATTCACCCATACTTTTGTATATCCTTGAAAAAAACAAAAGCTTAATTACATATAAAGTAAAAAAAAAAGAAATATATAATAATATTATACTCGGCTAATTTTATCCAATTATTATCTAGGCATTTATATGTAATTTTAGATTTTTTTTCAATGTGTCCATCTACTTGTTTTGATTGTAAATAATTTATTGAATTTTCTATAACTAATGCTCCTAATGACATTAAACCACAAGATGTTGCAACTAGTGAAAATATACAAATGTTAAAAATAGTTCATTCTTAAAGATAGGAAATATACTTGCCTTCAGTTACTCTGCTTGGATCTAAATTAATTTTTGTAGGATAACAGTATGCTGTATCTAAGATAAAGCCCAGAAGACTGTGATTACAATGACTGTGATTTATCATAGTAGTTAAAGATTTATTCAAACTTTCAAAATATTGCTGATTAATTTTTGGATTACTTTTCAATCCACACATGATTGATGATGAAATTATCCTTGCTATATTATTATCCCTCTGAAAAATTAATACTTAAATTGATTTTATACACTATTTAATCATGAGAAAAGAAAATTATGTTATTTCAATTATAGTAATACATTTTTTAAACTCTTTTTCAAATAAGAAGGCCCTGGACAGCTGACAAAAACTGACCTAGTTTGCACATCCACAGACCATTACCATTGAGACCTCAAGCTCTGCCAACACCAAGCGTACTGTTGTATGTGGATCACAGTACGTTCTTATTTTAAAAAGGGTAAGAGCAAGAGCTGTTCTAATTTACAGATTTTCAATGAATATAAATAGAACCTATGTTATAATTAAATTTTTTTTAATAGAAATATTAAATTTATTGAATGTAAGTAAACTGACTATGGGGTAAATAAAAATATAAAATTATGTTTCCTATGTATTAAGAGGATGTTATACCCGCATGTGTTGTCTCTGACTTACAAGTGAGTAACATGGAACATTTTACGCTCAGCGGATCACGTTTATCTCAGTTTTAAATTGTAAATTGTTCGTACATCTTAAAATAAAAATATAAGGAAAAGCCTATGAGAAGCCCTTGATAATAATCTTACTTTTAATTTTTATAAGAGGTCAATTCACTCTAATTTTTAAACGAACTGAGATAAACATGATCTGCTGAGCGTAAAATGTGCTATGTTACGCACTTGTAAGACGGAGACAACACATGTGAGTATAACGTCCTCTTAAGGAAGTACCAGTGTGTTTTCTGTGATTCATTCAATGTATTTAAATAAAAATGTAATTCAAATCACCAGGATACAATGACGCTTTTGTAACAAGTTAATAGCCGTACAACAGCTGGCAGTCTACAATAGGTTTTTGTTATATGCCAGCAGAATTATTAGTGTCATTTCAAATTTGTATATACTATGTATTTGAAAAAAACAAAGAAAAGGTTTTATTTTATCAAAAAATTTATAATCATTCCCGCTATGATACAGTGCTTTTTTAGTGAATTATTGTAGAACCATGGGACATTTATATACAGTCACTGGCTGTCATATTATGGAGTGGTAGTAATGATCAACTATGGGTGTCAGTGGCCAATGTATACAATTCTAGAATTATAGATGGCCCAGTAGTTGTATGGCAGTAACTATGTTACATCTGGATCAGGATTGTATTTAATGGTACTTACTTTGGATAATTCAATTAATGGTTTAATTACACATGCATTTGTAATTTCAATATCAGGAAAATCTCCAATCCTATATTTTCTATACATATTAACAGATGATTCACGTTTTTGTGCTCTTTCTTTCTTAAATATTTCACGTTTAATATTTGTTTGTACATTTTTCATTGCAAAATGTTTTCTTAATATTGATTTGTCACGTAATATACGCACTTTTTTTTTTTGTACAAAATCTGATTTTGAGTTTAGTGTATTATCTAAAACATAATAATTGGGTAGTAAATATTATAAAATTTTAATTAAACATTTTATATTACACTGTGCAGTATATTATATCATTATTATTGAAATAAAAAGAAATATACCTAAATTTTGATTCCGGCTTTGTTGATTTATATCCAAAGTAGATATGTTTATTTTATTAGATGACATTGGAGAATAAGACTCTAGAGTTGAAATATTATCAGTTAGTTGAGTTTGAAGTATAGTGGGTGGAAACTGTAAAGTTATTGTATTTTTTAATTGGAATGTTTGCTTAATATATGATTCAGAATTTCCAAGTGTATTTGAACGGTTAAGTTGGCCGACTATGGTATCAGCATATTTAGGAAAAGTAGACATATGTTGTGCACGCCATGATGCTGTTAAATTATAATCTTCAAATTTACAAGTATGCAGAGGATATTGAAATATTTTTTGATTGTAATCTAAAGATGTGCAACATGATTCTAGTAGTATGCTAACAAAGTTTCCTAAAAAATGTGATTCAATGTCTGGTGAATAGAGTTGATCCAAAAGAATTAGTAGACGATCAACACATTTTAGTGGTAATCTTTTATCATCAGCCCAAAATCTAATTAGTAAAAATAAAAAATGATTAATTCAGTTTCAGTTATCTAATTGTATTAATGATTTTGGCAACCTAAATACGTTATGCCGAAGTCCATCATCACTATCCATTAGACCATTTAATAAGATCTTTTTACATTCTTCTGTAATTTGTTTAGAAGTATCAGCGTTATTTCCTCTGTACAATTAAAATACCATTCATAAATATGATTAATTTATTATAAATATATATCTTTTAAATATAATAGTTTATTAACTTACAAGTAAATTTCATAAGTGCTATACGTAATATCATAAATCAACTTTCTATGATCATTACTGTGTTGTTGTGAAATGTCAGCAATTATTTTTATTAATATAATGACATTTTCGGCATAAATAGTTGGTATAAGTTGTAAAATAATGTTTAGACATATTAGTTGATCATCAGTTCCGCTAAATATTAAGTAAAATGGTTTGAGTATTTGGTATTTTCAATTTAAGAACTTATAATTTCTTATAACAACATTAATGTTATATAAAATAATTTTTTTTATTAATCAAAATTGTCAATAGAAAATATGAATCATGATTTTTGAACAATTTATTAATAATATGTACTTAAATAATTAATATTTACAATTTTGAAATTTTATACCAGGGTCTTGATTTCACAATTTGGTCAGCAACCAGAAATGTCATTTAACCAAGTTCAAAGAAATAATTGAAAAATTGTAAATTATTAATATTCCTAGTCTTATTAAAATGTTCTACTTATATTTATATACTAATTTAATTTTACAATACATAGAACTATTTATAATATTGTATTGTTCAATAAAATATTAAAAGTATAAAACTATAATAAAGTGTTCAACAAATACTACTTAATATATTTACCTTCCCTGTACAACCAGTACTCGAAGGTTAAGTTATTTTATAGATTCCAGCATTACCCATTGTTTAATTAAGTAACAAACGTTAGAAACACGTCAATCCTGGGGATGTCTACTTTTGAATGGTGTATTTGGATTTTGTTTTTATTTATTTCTAGCAAAGTAATGGTTATTTTTTTCTGGTAAATGGTTATCGTCTAATGACAGTCAATATGTATATCAATAACATTATAGCTACATACAGAGTTAGTTTTTATTGACGTGTCAAACATATTTCATTTTCATAATTTTATTATGAGAAAAATGAATTAACCCTATAAATGTTACACTATTTATGCTCTGCTAATTGTATATGCCACATAAAATATAATTTTTTTAATTTTTTAATCTTTTTTAAATTTTAATTTTAAGATCAATCTGATCTAATTATTTGAGCTAAAAATAATGAGAGCCAGGGTTTCTTAAAATTGTATGATTACCAGCAAATGTTAATATTATAAAATGCAGGAATGTAATACTAAGTTAAAATGGTTTATTGTTGATGATTGTATGAAATATACCTATAACACAGTATAATAATATTATTTTGTTCTTATAATTGTATTATTTGACAATATCCTGGAACCAATGTTGCGTGGATTCACGGGCAACATAATGTCACAATGCTACATATTACAAGGCACAAACAATAAAATAAGGGTCAGTTATAAATATTATAATGTTGTTGTGTTAATTATTTAATTTACTATAATATATGTAGGGGGTGTGGGGGACATATTCTCTTCAGGTTACTGTGAATGACGGAACAGTGTTTTCTGAACTAAAATCAGCATATTTCCTCAATTTTTTTTCCAATTTGAGCACTGTGTAGAACCATTACCGGGCAGGAACTGACTATCCATAAAAATATTATTCCGTGGAGGGTAATAATTAGGGCTAGGATTTATAAGTAAATATTTGTTTTTTATTAAGTACAACTAACCAAATTTAACAAGGGTGAAACTTATTTTAAAAGATTCCCAATCTGGCAATCTATATAGTTATTCTTACATTTACCTTACATATTTCATCATAAATACATTTTTGCATACTTTGTCATAACTACAAAATTTTAATGTATTAATTTTTTTTATCACAATAATTTCATATTATATAAATATATTTTCATAAATGTTAATTTTAAAACCTTTAATACATACTACATAGTGAAATCTGCAGTGCCTATAAATGTATTGTAATGATTGAAAAAACGTTTAATAAACTTAAGAGGTTAACATTAAGGTATCATTTAAAAATGATAAAATTTTTAGTTTCCTTATGAATAAGCAATTTATTATTTATTTATATGAGTATATACTTTCATTACTTATTAAATAATAAATATTTATATATTTTAGTTTTTTAAATACATATAATTCTGAACTCTGCTAAAAATAATTTAAAGCACAAATTGTACGTAATTTTTAAAATATAAATACCTACTTGTCTTTTAGCATATTGAAAAAGCCATTTAGTTCTGTAATTTTTTCATATGGATTATTAATTATGGCCAATCTATTTAGAATCATTTCTAAACATTGAGTTCGATGAATACCTTGTAGTTTCTCAAAAATATGAAATAAATCATCCAAATAACTTAAACAAAATTTAAGTACAAAAAATCATAAAATTATGAATTAACACATTTGGTTTAAAAAAGTATTGACTTATGAATTATAAATTATAATAATATCTTTTATGTTGCACACTTTATACATGGATATTGATAATGATATATTTTTTAAATTAAAATAATTTATTATTAATATTTAAATAAGAAGAAAGTTGAAATAATAACTATAATGTATAAAATAAATATTTATTACCTGTCAATAATCTTTGAGTAATGCTTATGGATATAATAAAGACAACTTAAAACTTTTGTTGCATCCATGCTTTCAGAAAATTTTAAAACCGAAAACAGACACTGCAACAGTTCCATTTCATTTACTACATTTTTATAACAAATCCTGTGAAAAAAATTTTTTTTTAAATAGATTCATAACATCTAGTACAACATTTTTATAATTACTTCAATAGCATTCCAAATATCTCTGAACTAAGCAAATGAATCACTTTGTTGTCATGATTTAAGCTTTCTGTAAGCGAACTCAAAAAACTAGAAATAAAAACAAAAAAAAATAATTTTCAAAAAAAGCGGAATAGTGAGGAGCGCTCTGTTGTACATTAGATGTCAAGAGAGTCACTATATTGGATGAGTTAAATTTCAAATTCAATGATGTAAAACTATTGCATATGAAAAACAATTCAGACAGTCAATCAGCCTCTATACTAAGTAGCTATATTTTATGATATTATTGTGATTAAAGTAATTAATTTTATTATTAGGCATTAATACCATTATAGGGTAAATTATTTTTTTAAACTTATGAGGAATATTGTATTATATTTTCAAATCTTGGGTATAAAAAAAAATTTTATGTGAATTTCCAACTCAAAATAATTTTGCAAATTTCATGATTTTTACGAAATTTGTCAAGATTTAGAATCTCACATACTCGTAAGAAATAATAGTGGATTTACACTTAACAGTTTACACTTTTTTTTAAATTTCTACTAACAACTACTTACAAGGAATTTTGTATTAGATTTCCAAGTTGACCAAACAAAATTTTTTTTATCGCCATTAATTAAATAAAAATTTATAATAATCGAAAATTGCATATGACTAATAAATAGCTCAATATGAATTCAAATATTTATAAAATGTTATGGTGTACAGAAAATTCTAATATAAACATTCAGTGAAAATTGAATGTACCTATGGTATTTTTTTTTAGTACTACACCGAAAACTAAAATTGATTTTGCCACTTTAGCACTTTTTTCCAACTAGGAATTTAAAATTTTTAACTTTTAAATACAGTAATTAAATTCATTTTTTTTACCGGAAAAGATAATGAAGATCAATGCATTATCACTTATTGTATACATGGACACACAAAAAATACACATCATTGTAAAATGAATAGATTCATCTCTCAGCTTAAAAAATTGATTGTCATAATAATTACCTTTTTTTATTAAATTCATTAAATGGTATAATACCATTAGCAGATAAGATTCCAATTAAATGCAAACCACATTCTAATGATTTGTTATTTATTTGATTTGGTTTTATTAAAGATAAAAGTTCATCATAATCCATTTCTAGTGAACATTTCCAATTTTCAACAATAAATCTACAAAAAGATACAAAGTACAATTATTTTTAATTTATCAACTAAATTTTCAATACGGCTATGCAAAATACAATTTTCATTCTAAAATTATTTATTTCTCCTATAGTTAAATCCTTTGATATATATAGATATGTTTTCAAGAACTATGCTTAAAAAAGCAATATCGTTTTTACACCTAATGTTTTATTTTATTTTATAAATCAATGTATTTATTATATAATATGTAAATGCTTAAGTCCGAATTTCGCTAATGTGCACATTATCCAATTTCGGACTTTGGCCGATAGTAAAAATTATTAGGAAGTGGATATGTCGTAACATATACATTATACACATTACACATCTTATTAAGGACATATTTATATGTTCTTGCTAAAAATATGAAGATAAAAGTAAGGAATAAATATATGTAGTTTCCAAAATGAATAGTTTATTTTTTTACCTGCTCTGAGTAATACCTGTGGCTGTGTATTCTTAATTTGTTTCTCAAAGGATTAAAGATGACAAAGATAGTAAAGAAATATTCATATGAGCAGTAGATCACCCTACTCAGAAGGATTTGTGCTATGAGTTTTTAACATTTCCAGCAAACCAAGATATTATATTCAAAATAATTATCTTAAATAATTATTGGTCTAAAGTTTTTAAATTCTAATACAATTCTAGATTGTCTAGATCTAAACAAATTAACAGTCTTTGTAGTATGTACTATTTTATTATAATTACATACTATTAATAGTAAATATTAAACATAGCATAATGGCGATTAAAAGGTCTAATTATACTTGAATATTAATGAATTTTGAAATATTTTTTTAATAAATAGCTCTCTATCCTCCATCCGAAATCTGTATTTATTATATAAGTCAAATATGCGTTAGGTATATAATATACAAACGTATGCACTCAAACAATTTAGTTTTTTACGAGATGACCTACATGCTTGTATGTCAATCTTATGTTTAACATTTATAACACATATAACATAAACTTCTCACATGTAGATAATATCTATAATATCATTGGTTGCTTAAATATAATATATAAGGTTAATCTAAATTCATTTTTATTTATTATACATATTTACTTGACAAATTCCATATTGTGCTTAAATACATTTTTTATTTCACTATGGGAAACTGACAAAAGAAAACAGAATAACTTTTTAGCAAGAAGTTTCTCATATTCTGTAGACGGAACTGCAATATTATGCCATGAAACCAACATTGATACCTAAAAAATATACATTTTTGTATAGTAGATTTATTGAAGGTATTAATAGAATAAATAAAAAAAATTAAGTATTACCACATCAGTTATAAAATAATTTAAATTATTCCCAAGATGTTTATCTAATACAAATTGCATTAAAGGACCAAGCCAGTGTTTTGCATATGGTTCAAAATTAGTTTCACAGTTGATTATCAATTTTATTAGCAATATTTTTGAATTAATTGTGTTTGTTGTTTTATCACAGAATGCTAATTTTATATTATTCATCCAATCTGGCATATTTTCATTAGGCTAAAATACATTAAAGAGAATTCTAATAATTAATGTATACATACATAAATATCAATAAACATATTTTTGAATATATTGTCAAACAAATTTAAAAAATATCTATTTTAGTAATAAATATTTTAAGTTTTTTTAATTCCAACAGCGGTTACGTAGTAATATGTTAGGGAAGAAGTAAAAATTAAGTCTACTATAGTCCAACAGTTGTATAAAAAAATCTATTACTTTCATTGCGCTGCCAATCATGTTTTCTGAACTTAAGTACTTTATAACGGCACACAAATGTGCCATACACTCATGATTATTGAAACTGTCCATTTCTAGTTCAACACTTAACATTTGATGAAGAGATTGAGACTAATAACAAATACAAAAATGTTTCAATTTCAAACAGTGTACATTTGTTTTCTTAAACTTAAATGAGTACATTTGGCGATGAAAAATCTTCTACAAAATTTGATCTTAAATAAGAATTATTATAATCATAGCTTCCCAAATCTTCAATAAGTGTATTCTTTAAATGACTATTCAAATCAATATAAACTTCGGGTATATTCTGATTTGATTTTATTCTAATGTTAATTAGTTTTTTTCTCCGTTGTGGTATCTGAAACAGAAATACAAAACATATTATTTTTAAAATATTAATAGAATAAAAATATTAACAATTATTATTTAAATTATAAAATTAATAATACTTGAATAATTTCAATTATTATTATACCATTTCAAAATCTATAGGAAATTCATAATTTATAGCACAATCTACTAAATTTCTCCAAATTAAATGTTTTGGTGGACGCTCATTAAACAGAAATATTGTGTATTTATTAAGATCTTCTTCAGTATTGCTAATAATAGTTATAAGCGCGTTGTATGAATAACAATGTAACTGTCTAAACAAATGTTTTATTTCATTTGAACCTTTTGTGTAATCAACATTAATATAACGAACTTTCACAGCACTATAAATAAATAAATGACGAGTATTAACTAATATAGTTAAATTTTTTTTGTATTAAATAAATTATCTTACGAATTTCTGAACTGAGTTATTAAATTTTTAGATTGGTTTCCAATACATGTGTATGGTATTGTACACCCATCATTAAGTTCTATGTTGGTGAAGAACTTAAACATCTCTTCTATAAGCTTAAAACAAGCTATTTTTGATATTAATAAATTTCGTGCCTAAAATAAAAATAAAAGACTAGTTATTTGTTTTGAAATGAAGGAAACCAAACATTTTAAAATTATGGTACAAACAAATATTGAGGTTATAAGCATAAGCTATGGTATTAACATATTATTGGTAAATGTTAATCTAAGCTATAATTCTAAACTGTTAATTGACTAATTTATAAATTGTACAATAAAGTCAATAATAATAAATAAATTACTTTTCCACTGTCATTTGCCAAAATATTCTCATTTACTGTCTTCAAAATAAAATCAATTATATTGGTATAAAATTTTGTAATTACATTTTTCCTACAAAAAGACATTGAGGGTATCAGGAAATTATTTGCAATCATTTCTCTTCTACTTTCAGATATAAATTCATTTCGAAACTTTTCATAAACAAAATTACAACATAGAAGTTGAGTTTCGTCAGAGAGTCTAAAATAAATAAAACATAAAAAACATTAAAATATAATTGAGTATACATTATAAGCAAATACACAATTGGGAATAAGTAAGTTTCTAAATATTTTTTTTAATTATTGGAGAATGCATTAATTGTCATTACATCAAATTAAGTTTTTGAAAAGCTGATGCCTTGTAGAATTTGCAATTTATGCAAAATATAATATTAAAAATGCTTTATAATTTGTATAATAAAATAAAAATTTAAGGCCAAAATCATAAGTAAAATACTAAAGTGTTGTTTTATAAAAGTTTAAATTATAGGCAGAAGACTAAAGAAAAAAGTAAGTGGTTCTTTGGACTAACTTAGAAATATTTTTTAAGGTCAAATAGTTGTTAACTCCAAACTAATATAAAATTTATATTTTCAGTGTAAAGTGGAGTATCTTCAGTTCCTATTATGAAAATTACCTTTTAAAAAAATAATGCAAACAATTTTCCACTAGTTCAATAAATACACGGTTGGGATCTTTAATACACCATTCAACTATCATTTCAAATAATAAATATGAAGAACTCAACTCCATAGCAGTTAAGATCTTTTGAAATGTAGTTACTATATTAGTAAGATCTATGCTATGTGGTTTTAATTTTGCCGAGGTTTCAGAAAAATTTTTATCTCTAAAGTCAGTTAGACATTTTCTAAAAACAAAAAAAAGAAACAACATAATTAATTATCTATCAACTTTATTCACATGGGTAGTTCATAATAATAAAGAATATGAACTAAAAATTAAAATGATACTACCTTATGGTATAATCAAGAGGCTCTTTATAATTTTGACTTGAGACTAATTTTGGTAATAATCCAAGAAGTCGGCATTTATGATAAATATTCAAATTGCTATTAGTCAATTGATCACAAATCCATTTTTGAAAAAATATCATGCTTTCATTTCTAAATGTATCTATTACATTTGACGATAGTTCCACAAATTCAAATATTTCATTCCAAGAAAATTGATTTTTAAACTGTTCACAGAATTGTTCACTGTTTACAATTTTTTCAATTAGTAACTTTCCTTGGCCATCTCTAAATATAATATACATAATAGTTAATGATAATAATTAAAAATGAATATAATGTGTAGCTTACTTATTTTTATTATTCAATGTTTTAAGAACTTCTAAGATCACATAAAATGTCTGATCATTCAATGGATATTCAGTAAGCAATTTAATAACGGAAATGTCAGGATTTTTTAAAAAATACTTAGTTATTGGCTTACTAAATAAACTAAAGAAATACTGACCAAACACTTTTTGTGTGTATTTATTTGTGTCAATAATATAATTTTTATCCATGATTAATAATGTGATTACATCATTCTAAAATGATGAAAACAAAATATATAAGCATCATTACAATTTATAATTAAATAGATTTTTTTAAATGTATACCACATAATCAAGGTTTATTAAAAATTCTATCAAATTTTCCAGGTATGATAATTTAACTGACTCAAAATCTACAATTACTCCATCATTGTATACATATTTAAATAATTTTTCAAGAATATATCTTCGATTTACAACTTTTTCAAGATCCTATAAATATAAAATATTGTAATTTAAAAACCATAACTTTAAGATATTAGCTTAAGTTCATATATGTTTACAATATAAATATAAATCAGTTACTTTACCATAGTTGAGAGTATATTGAATTCAAGGATCAGCTGATTTGCAGCAACAAAATTAGTTACTACTGTATATTCAGTTAATGTATTAAAATTGAAGACAACTTCAGACCAATTTTCTGAAAGATGTTGTTTTAATTTGTTGTTAAATTTTTTTGAAATACAGGTTATTTTAATATATTGAACTATCACTGGTTTATGTAAATTTAATTTTTCATTAGAGTAAACCATTTCACAATCAAAAAGACATCTAAAAAAATAACATACCGGATTGATGAGTACTGTAGATATTATAGTAGTATAATGGAATTACACATAACAGCAGGATCACAAGAATCGTGTCAACATGAACAAGATTTTTGTACCCGTCCTGACACTAAGCTTGCATGTTTACCATTATAGTAGTATAATAGACCAATGGTTTTCAACCATATTAGTCTTGCTATCTTTTTTAGTAAAGTATAATTTATTATTAAAAAAAAAAAACAGATTATTGATAATTACAGGTGGTTAATATGTGCAAAAATGGTCATTTTAAAATTAATTCAGTACTTTTATTATGTTTATTTTATTTGCTCCATACAATTTAATGACATCTATACATATATAAATTTGTTTAAAAATTATATCACATGTATCTAAAGCTTAAGTGATCTACAATTAGGTTGCAAACTACTGATTGAAAACCACTAGTGTAGACTGACACATAATCATAGAATAATTATTGTACACATAAATGTATATTTTAACATGCTCAGTGTACACTCGGGCCCTGCCTACTAGTATTAGAACTCTATAAGTATTTTACCATGAAGTATACCTTT